>CM037869.1:21641503-21889028 GCA_021292105.1 Anadara kagoshimensis | reverse complement strand
ATTTGACACTGACATACCTAGTGACAATACAAGTGTTGCATAATATATCATTTGGTGGCACGAGATCTTGTTCACTGTGAACCTATAGGATATAAGTAAGAACTAGTAGGGAAATGTAACAAAATCGGACATAATAGCAAAGTTTTTCCTGCTATTTGACATAGTCAACCCGTTCAAAGCTAACCAAATTTGACACAGACATACCTAGTGACAATACAAGTGTTGCATAATATTTCATTAGGTGGCACGAGAACTTGTTCACTGTGAACCTATAGGATATAAGTAAGATCTAGTAGGGAAATGTAACAAAATCGGACATAATAGCAAAGTTGTCCTGCTATTTGACATACTCAACCCCATTCAAAGCTAACCAAATTTGACACTGACATACCTAGTGACAATTAAAGTGTTGCATAATATATCATTAGGTGGCACGAGAACTTGTTCACTGTGAACATATAGGATATAAGTAAGAACTAGTAGGGAAATGTAACAAAATCGCACATAATAGCAACGTTTTCCTGCTTTTTGACATAGTCATCCCCGTTCAAAGCTAACCAAATTTGACACTGACATACGTTGTGAAAATACAAGTGTTGCATAATATATCTTTAGGTGGCACGAGAACTTGTTCACTGTGAACCTAGAGGACATAAGTAAGAACTAGTGGGGAAATGTACGAAAATCGGACGTAATAGCAAAGTTTTCCTGGTATTTGACATAGTCAACCCCGTTCAAAGATAACCAAATTTGACACTGTCATACCTAGTGACAATTAAAGTGTTGCATAATATTTCATTAGGTGGCACGAAAACTAGTTCACTGTGAACCTAGAGGATATATGTAAGAACTGGTAGGGAAATGTAAGAAAATCGCACATAACAGCAACGTTTTCCTGCTATTTGACATAGTCAACCCCGTTCAAAGCTAGCTAAGTTTAACACTGACATACCTAGTGACAATACAGGTGTTGCATAATATATCATTAGGTGGCACGAGAACTTGTTCACTGTGAACCTAGGGGATATAAATAAGAACTAGTAGGGAAAAGTAAGAAAATCGCACATAATAGCAAAGTTTTCCTGCTATTTGACATAGTCAATCCCATTCAAAGCTAACCAAATTTGACACTGACATACCTAGTAACAATACAAGTGTTGCATAATATATCATTTGGTGGCACGAGATCTTGTTCACTGTGAACCTATAGGATATAAGTAAGAACTAGTAGGGAAATGTAACAAAATCGGACATAATAGCAAAGTTTTCCTGCTATTTGACATAGTCAACCCCGTTCAAAGCTAACCAAATTTGACACAGACATACCTAGTGACAATACAAGTGTTGCATAATATTTCATTAGGTGGCACGAGAACTTGTTCACTGTGAACCTATAGGATATTATGTAAGAACTAGTAGGGAAAAGTAAGAAAATCGCACATAATAGCAAAGTTTTTCTGCTATTTGACATAGTCATCCCCGTTCAAAGCTAACCAAATTTGACACTGACATACCTAGTGACAATACAAGTGTTGCATAATATATCATTAGGTGGCACGAGATCTTGTTCACTGTGAACCTAGAGGATATAAGTAAGAACTAGTAGGGAAATGTAACAAAATTGGACATAATAGCAAAGTTTTCCTGCTATTTGACATACTCATCCCCGTTCAAAGCTAACCAAATTTGACACTGCCATACCTAGTGACAATTAAAGTGTTGCATAATATTTCATTAGGTGGCACGAGAACTTGTTCACTGTGAACCTATAGGGATATAAGTAAGAACTAGTAGGGAAATGTAACAAAATCGGACATAATAGCAAAGTTTTCGTGCTATTTGACATGGTCAACCCCGTTAAAATCAAACATTATTTGACACTGACATACCTAGCAACAATACAAGTGTTGGATAATATATCGTTAGGTGGCACGAGAACTAGTTCACTGTGAACCTAGAGGATATAAGTAAGATCTAGTAGGGAAATGTAAGAAAATCGGACATAATAGCAATGTTTTCCTGCTATTTGACATAGTCAACCCCGATCAAAGCTAACGAAATTTGACACTGACATGCCTAGTGACAATTCAAGTGTTGCATAATATTTCATTAGGTGGCACAAGAACTAGTTCACTGTGAACCTATAGGATATATGTAAGAACTGGTAGGGAAATGTAACAAAATCGGACATAATAGCAAAGTTTTCCTGCTATTTGACATAGTCAACCCCGTTCAAAGCTAACCAAATTTGACACTGACATACGTAGCAACAATACAAGTGTTGGATAATATATCGTTAGGTGGCACGAGAACTAGTTCACTGTGAACCTAGAGGATATAAGTAAGATCTAGTAGGGAAATGTAAGAAAATCGGACATAATAGCAATGTTTTCCTGCTATTTGACATAGTCAACCCCGATCAAAGCTAACGAAATTTGACACTGACATGCCTAGTGACAATTCAAGTGTTGCATAATATTTCATTAGGTGGCACAAGAACTAGTTCACTGTGAACCTATAGGATATATGTAAGAACTGGTAGGGAAATGTAACAAAATCGGACATAATAGCAAAGTTTTCCTGCTATTTGACATAGTCAACCCCGTTCAAAGCTAACCAAATTTGACACTGACATACGTAGCAACAATACAAGTGTTGGATAATATATCATTAGGTGACACGAGAACTAGTTCACTGTGAACCTAGAGGATATATGTAAGAACTAGTAGAGAAATGTAAGAAAATCGGACATAATAGCAATGTTTTCCTGCTATTTGACATAGTCAACCCCGATCAAAGCTAACCAAATTTGACACTGACATGCCTAGTGACAATTCAAGTGTTGCATACTATTTCATTAGGTGGCACGAGAACTAGTTCACTGTGAACCTATAGGATATATGTAAGAACTAGTAGGGAAAAGTAAGAAAATCGCACATAATAGCAAAGTTTTCCTGCTATTTGACATAGTCAATCCCATTCAAAGCTAACCAAATTTGACACTGACATACCTAGTAACAATACAAGTGTTGCATAATATATCATTTGGTGGCACGAGATCTTGTTCACTGTGAACCTATAGGATATAAGTAAGAACTAGTAGGGAAATGTAACAAAATCGGACATAATAGCAAAGTTTTCCTGCTATTTGACATAGTCAACCCCGTTCAAAGCTAACCAAATTTGACACAGACATACCTAGTGACAATACAAGTGTTGCATAATATTTCATTAGGTGGCACGAGAACTTGTTCACTGTGAACCTATAGGATATTATGTAAGAACTAGTAGGGAAAAGTAAGAAAATCGCACATAATAGCAAAGTTTTTCTGCTATTTGACATAGTCATCCCCGTTCAAAGCTAACCAAATTTGACACTGACATACCTAGTGACAATACAAGTGTTGCATAATATATCATTAGGTGGCACGAGATCTTGTTCACTGTGAACCTAGAGGATATAAGTAAGAACTAGTAGGGAAATGTAACAAAATTGGACATAATAGCAAAGTTTTCCTGCTATTTGACATACTCATCCCGTTCAAAGCTAACCAAATTTGACACTGCCATACCTAGTGACAATTAAAGTGTTGCATAATATTTCATTAGGTGGCACGAGAACTTGTTCACTGTGAACCTATAGGGATATAAGTAAGAACTAGTAGGGAAATGTAACAAAATCGGACATAATAGCAAAGTTTTCGTGCTATTTGACATGGTCAACCCCGTTAAAATCAAACATTATTTGACACTGACATACCTAGCAACAATACAAGTGTTGGATAATATATCGTTAGGTGGCACGAGAACTAGTTCACTGTGAACCTAGAGGATATAAGTAAGATCTAGTAGGGAAATGTAAGAAAATCGGACATAATAGCAATGTTTTCCTGCTATTTGACATAGTCAACCCCGATCAAAGCTAACGAAATTTGACACTGACATGCCTAGTGACAATTCAAGTGTTGCATAATATTTCATTAGGTGGCACAAGAACTAGTTCACTGTGAACCTATAGGATATATGTAAGAACTGGTAGGGAAATGTAACAAAATCGGACATAATAGCAAAGTTTTCCTGCTATTTGACATAGTCAACCCCGTTCAAAGCTAACCAAATTTGACACTGACATACGTAGCAACAATACAAGTGTTGGATAATATATCGTTAGGTGGCACGAGAACTAGTTCACTGTGAACCTAGAGGATATAAGTAAGATCTAGTAGGGAAATGTAAGAAAATCGGACATAATAGCAATGTTTTCCTGCTATTTGACATAGTCAACCCCGATCAAAGCTAACGAAATTTGACACTGACATGCCTAGTGACAATTCAAGTGTTGCATAATATTTCATTAGGTGGCACAAGAACTAGTTCACTGTGAACCTATAGGATATATGTAAGAACTGGTAGGGAAATGTAACAAAATCGGACATAATAGCAAAGTTTTCCTGCTATTTGACATAGTCAACCCCGTTCAAAGCTAACCAAATTTGACACTGACATACGTAGCAACAATACAAGTGTTGGATAATATATCATTAGGTGACACGAGAACTAGTTCACTGTGAACCTAGAGGATATATGTAAGAACTAGTAGAGAAATGTAAGAAAATCGGACATAATAGCAATGTTTTCCTGCTATTTGACATAGTCAACCCCGATCAAAGCTAACCAAATTTGACACTGACATGCCTAGTGACAATTCAAGTGTTGCATACTATTTCATTAGGTGGCACGAGAACTAGTTCACTGTGAACCTATAGGATATATGTAAGAACTAGTAGGGAAAAGTAAGAAAATTGCACATAATAGCAAAGTTTTTCTGCTATTTGACATAGTCAACCCCGTTCAAAGCTAGCTAAGTTTGACACTGACATACCTAGTGACAATACAAGTGTTGCATAATATATCATTAGGTTGCACGAGATCTTGTTCACTGTGAACCTAGAGGATATAACTAAGAACTAGTAGGGAAATGTAACAAAATTGGACATAATAGCAAAGTTTTCATGCTATTTGACATAGTCAACCCCGTTCAAAGCTAACCAAATTTGACACTGACATACCTAGTGACAATACAAGTGTTGCATAATATATCATTAGGTGGCACGAGAACTTGTTCACTGTGAACCTAAAGGATATAAGTAAGATCTAGTAGAGAAATGTAACAAAATCGGACATAATAGCAAAGTTTTCCTGCTATTTGACATAGTCAACCCCGTTCAAAGCTAACCAAATTTGACACTGACATACGTAGTGACAATACAAGTGTTGCATAATATATCATTAGGTGGCACGAGAACTTGTTCACTGTGAACCTATAGAATATAAGTAAGAACTAGTAGGGAAATGTAAGAAAATCGGACATAATAGCAATGTTTTCCTGCTATTTGACATAGTCAACCCCGTTCAATGCTAACCAAATTTGACACTGACATACCTAGTGACAATACAAGTTTTGCATAATATATCATTAGGTGGCACGAGAACTCGTTCACTGTTAACTTAGAGGATATAAGTAAAAACTGGTAGGGAAATGTAACAAAATCGGACATAATAGCAAAGTTATTTGTTATTTGACATAGTTTACCCCATACAATATTAGCTCTATCCTCTGAAAGTCATAAATCATTTTAAGGCGACAGCTTCTCTTTAATTATGGATGTAATTGCTGTTTCAAAATAAAATGTTGAATGTTGAAAAAGTAAATAAACTTACTTACTTACTGTTTCAACATTGAATGTTGAATAAGTAACTAACTTCAGATATCATTTACTTTTTCAACATTGAATGTTGAATGTTGAAAAATTAACCAACTTCAGGTGTCCGAGTAGTTATACAAATTAGAAAAGTACGACACTTTCAATACTGAAGTGGACAGGCACGTGTCATCTCATGTAAACCCTACTTCCCATGTGTAAAATCTAGAGAATCTAAATAAAACTTCAATAAATTTCGTTTAATTTATAATTCTAATCTATGTATAACCGAGGCATATTTGATAACCATATGAAACTTCAGCGGTCAGCTTAATGTCTGTATATTATAGTTGGTCCTCCTAATAAAATCATATGTGTATATGTGTTGGTCCCCTTAATGCTTGTATATAGACCGGTCACCTTAAACACTTGAAAACACTTACAAAATATTAAGGAGACCAAGAAATTTATATATTTTTAATAGCTGAAACTATGAGAAAATATGATAGTTTTGATAGAAAGAGGAAAAAAATAAACGTTTATATCAACCAAGTGTACTTGTATTTCATGGAATAAAAAATATACAAAATGTCTCCCTAAACCCCGAAATATAGGATGGTCTCCCTAATGACGTCAGTAGGTTTATATATATATATATATATATATATACAACACACCATCAAGTACTTAAGTAAATGACAAATATATATTTTTGTTTCCAACATTTTATCTATTATATTTCCTTTGGTTTTGTACTTGTATATTCTTTTCAGTTTTGTATGGGTTTTTGTTTATGCAAGTGTGTGTGTGTGTGTGTGTGTGTGTGTGTGTGTGTGTGTGTGTGAACCCCTATGAGATTCAGATACAAACAGTATATATAATTCTGATACAAACAATATATATTATACATTTTCATGATAAAGGTATAGTTCTAATCGTCAGGAATCATTTTAAATACACTATAAATGTTGATGATTTATTTTCACTACCACTTCCGCAGTACTAACACCACAGTCACATCAGATGAAGAAAGTATATCATTCGTCAAAGATATTGATCCATGGGTCCCAAAATTCCAGAAATTTGGCATAAAGATTATTTTTTATTGCAATGATTTTTTCAATATTAATCTGATATTTAAGACTCATTTTCCATGTATTTAAATTTGGTAGTTTTTTATCAATTCTACACTTATATATGTAAAGTCTGGTAGTTAAAAGTAGAAAATTTTGAGGTTTATATTTCTGTTTTTGGTCAATAAGTCCAAAGATAGCACTTTCCCTATAGATATTGATGTAGCGGTTTATTTTTTTATATATATAATCCTCTACTTCTATCCAAAAGTTATTAGTTATCTCACAATACCAAAACAGATGTTCTATTTTTTCAGCTGTATTGTTACAGAATGTACAGAGATTATTATCCCTTAGTTTAATTTTGAATAAAAAATCATTTGTAGAAATTATTCGTTGGTTTATCCTGTATTGAAACCATTGTAGTTTAGTATTTTTACAAGTTTTAAAGGGGATATTATATAGTGATTTCCAGTCGATATCAAGGTCTAGAATGGATTGCCATTTTTCTTGACTTTTGACAATTGTGATATTATTATTAAATAGATTGTAAAAGTCCTTACTCCCTTTTTTACTTTTAAAAACTATTCTGAAACAATATGGCATATCAATTTGTAATAAATTAACTGGTTGGTTTTGTATATTTAATCTTTTAATATATGATTCAATGGTGACTTTATACCATTATATTCAACAAAGTTTGACCTGACAGCAGCATATCTTCTATTAAATTCTCTATATGAAATTATATTTCCATCTTCGTTAAGTAAATCTTTTATGAAATATATGCCACAGTTAGACCAAGACTTGTAGAACACTGGACTTTTATTTATACAGATATCTTTATTGTACCAGATACTTACATCTTTAATATCATTTATATTTTCAGGTTTTTGTCTCATAGACAAGAAATTCCAGGCTTCAAAAACATTATTCCAAAAACAATTATTAGGATTATTTTGTTTTATTTTATTAAAATAATCATTTCCATACTTTAGGAAATTATCAATTTTAGAATATGAAATCTCAAATAACTTTCTGTATTTGGATTCAATTTGAAGTAGTCTTCTAATTCATGTTATTTTGAGTGATGCTATAAAATGTTTGATGTCTATCATTTTAAGCCTCCTTTTCATAGCTCTGTGACATTAACTCTCTTTTTATGCGATCATTTTTATGTTGCCAAATAAAGTTAAAAACATTTTATTCAGTTTTGTTATTATTTCCAGTGGTGGATTTGGAATAGCAATAAATAAATGGTTTAGTTTAGAAATTATCAGTGTTTTCAAAATGGTTTATACCTAAAGGAGTTAAAATTCTTTTTGACCACTGTTTTAAGCTTTTTTCTATTTCTTGTATTTTAATATCATAATTTATTTTTATCATTCTGTCCAAATCAACAGAAAAATTTATTCCAAGCAATGTGAATGAACCTTGGTTCCAATCTAATTTAAAACGATGATTAAAGGTTTCGCCATTATATTTATTACATCCAATCCACACTGCTCTTGTTTTATTATTATTAATTTTTAAACCGGAAAGCAAGGCAAAGTCATCTAAGACATGTAAAGTTTCTTGTACTGATGACTCTGCTCTATCCAGTATGACAGTAGTGTCATCTGCAAAAAGTGACAGTTTAAATTCTTCATCACCAATTTTAATACCTTTGATATTTTTATTATTTTTCAGAAGAACAGACAGAATCTCAGCACACATTAAGAATATGTAGGGTGAAATAGGGTCCCCTTGACGACAACTCTTGTTATACTAAAAAATTCAGAAACAATTCCATTTTGTAGGACTGCTGACATAATATCTTGTCGAAATATTTTAATCCATTTTATAAAAGATTCACCAAAATTGAAAAAATCAAGCACTTTATCAATATAATCCCAGGACACTGAATCAAATGCCTTTTCAAAATCAATCATTAAAAGTAGCCCTGGTATATTTTTTTCCTCTGTATATTGCATTAAGTCATAAATTAGTTTAGTGTTTTCACCAATATATCTGCCACTGATAAATCCTGTCTGATCTTCTGAAATAATAAACGGTAATACCTTTTTCAATCTTTCAGCTATGCAGCCAGATGCTATTTTATATACAACATTCAACAATGATATTGGTCGCCAGTTTTTAGAAACTGCTTTGGTTTGTCCCCTTTTGGTAAACAAGTTATATACCCTGACGTTGTGTAATTGACAATTTCCCAGTATGAAATCCTTCATTTAGCGAACGTCTTAAAAAGCTTACTAAGTCGTTATAAAATTTTTTAAAAAATTCAGATGTAAAACCATCTGATCCAGGACTTTTCAAATTTTTCATTTTTCGTAAAAAAGTATGAATTTCGGTGTTTGTTAATTTCCCTCCAAACTATGCTTTTGTTCTTCAGTTAAAATACTTATGTCTTTAATATCTTTAAGTTTACTCTTGAGATCCATATCATACTCCTCATTATCTCTATTATAAAGATTGAAGTAATATTGTTTAGTTTCTGCTAGGATTTCCTTTTGATCAGTAATTATAGAGTTATCATCTTTTACAACTTTCGGGATTATTTTACTAACAAAATTTCTGGATTCTAAACTACAAAAATACTTTGTTGGTTTTTCACCTTCCTCTACCCACCTTGCTTTAGACCTTAACAGAGACCCTTTCATTTTTTCTTTTCTTAATTCCTCTAAATCTTTCTTTTTATTATTAATTTCATTAATGTTAGAAAAACAGTTACTTTCTAGTCTTAGTCTGGTAGAGGATTTTGAAAAAACCGCTTATTTTTCGATGTAGAGAGGACAACGTGTTCAAAGGTGGCAAGTTATGTCATAACCTTTTTTGAACTTTACTTTGGTAGAATCGGCTTGTTGCCAAGCAAGATTTCACCCAGGGGCCATTGTGGGGGCAGCTAAAGGTCAATGGGTGCAAAGTTCAAGTGAAAATGCCCATATTGACCTATACACAAATTCAAGGTGGCTTACAGAAGTTTTTCTTCATACATTTTGTCTTCTAAATATGTAAGTGGTATCTTCAAATTAAAAGAAAGTCATATCCAACTAATTCAGTCACTTATTTTCAAAGTTTCCCATAAAAAAATAAGATTAGACGTGTGCACAAATTTGACCTTTACAAATATGATTAATTGTGGCAAATAAATACTAGTATAAACACATTTGTGCATTTGAAATTGTTTAACAAAACTTTAGACTTCTGTTAAAATAATTTTACTGAATCATATTGCCCGTATTTATATAAGTATCCACTTTTTAAAAGAAAAAGAAATCAAAGTACTGGTGGTACTGAAAGATTTGATTAGCTATAATGACTGTATCTGTATAATACTATCAAGTGTGTTCTCCTTTTCTGGTGGAAATATTAGTGAACTGTTGAAACACGAACTATTCCCAGTGTCGCTTTCTATACCTGATACATCAGGACCCTTGTTATCTGCAGCCGACGAGTCAGATCTTCAAAATATCCCTGAGGAAGAAGTTTGCATGGAGACATTACTACCAACATAATTAATGGTCAAACTTTAGTTGTAGTACTGGGAACACGGAAAGACATCAATACATTCGGCGAATTAGGAAACGCACAAACTGTTTATCCACGCGAAAGATAAATGTATGAAAATTGATGTTACTATGATAGATATGACAACTAATCCATAAAAGGTGAACCCATCTAGAGATAAAAGAGGATCAGGTCCCCGTTCTGTTAGAAGAATTATTGATAACTAAAATGTCCCTCTGCCATCAAATTGGTAAGATTTTATAAGTCACCAAGAAAACAAATAGGATCTCGTAGTAATCCAAGACACTTCTTAGCTTAGCTGAGGGTATCAGGAGGTCCAACAGACAGCATGGTTAATTCATAAAGAGGAAGGAGTGTAACCGTTTTTAAAGCTTTACACAAGGAAGCCGATACTAGAATTGTTCCCCATGGTGTTGATGCTTACATGCAAGGCTATAAAAGAACAGTTGTTGTCTGTCGTGATACTGATGACCTTATTCTTCTGTTGCTTTTAAATGAGGAAGTATGATTCCGGACGGGGACATCTAAAGTTCGTCCCTGTTCATAGCATAAAATTATCACCTCTGGAGAGGAATAAGCTCCCAGTATTCCATGCAATTACAGACTGCAAGGCTGTCAACTAACTTTCTGGAATTCTAAATACAGTATTCCGTGTTTCCAGGGAAAACACAGGTCTTCTTCCCACTCTTGCAAGAGGGATTTTTTTCTGAACTTGTGAGTGCAGATCCCTTCATTGAATGTACCTAGCGAGGATGTCTTATCTACGATGTAAACTGTTCCTCTCAGGGGAAAAGTACAATTGAAAATTTGCTTCCAACATCATATGCAACCGACCTACATATTCAACGTGCACACTATTAAACTGCTGTTTGCCGGGCTGCATTTAGTTATACCTGGTACTTGTTCCAGATCTCCCATCACACGGATGGTGCTAGTCTCACTAACTTGCGTACTGTATGCCTTTTACTCCCAGTGGAGGTTAGTCCATCGACAAAATCCCTCAAACTGGCTCGTTTGCACCAATTTTACCCCCCTGTTTCAATTCCAGTAACTTGTCTCAAGGTGTATTTTATTCTTGTTTGTTCAATTTCAAAGTCTTGTGATGTTGTTGGCAGGTGTCTTGATGGTGTGACCTATCCATTCCCAATGTCGCTTTTGTGTTTATGTTTCAAAACGTCCGTGTTTTGTGATCCACCATAAACTTTTCGTTACTAATTTTGTATTGTCATCTGGCAACAAGACCACGAACAATACTAGTTTTTATACTTAAATCTGAGGTTTTTTTCACAAATTAAACTTATTATTTTTTGGCTTAAATCTTACTTTGAACTTTAACTTTCCTAAGACAGGTCAAAGGATCATGAACAAAACTTAACTATTTTCCTGATGTTCACGATTATTCTCGGACAGTTAAGTTAGTGCGAGTCTGAATGTGACTTAAAAACAGTTTTAATGAGAAAATTATAAATTGATTGATTGCATGGGGTTTTACGGGCTTTTACGTATTTCAGTCATATCAAGACGTCACCAGTGGCAGAAATTTTGACCTTTGCAGTGAACTTAGGGAAATGTGCAGGAAAAGTTCCTTAACATGTTACACCCGCCTTGGCACGGGGCATCGGATTTTAATATCTCTCTCAAAGGATTTCGTGACTTTCGTTACTAAATACCGAGTGTTTAGCACAAGAACAGTCACTACCTTATTTCAAGTCTTGGTCAGACCCAACTAGGGCTCGAACCCAGGACTCACCACATACGGGGAGTGAGCGCTATACCAATCGAGCTACAGTAGGGGTATTTAATGAGAAAATAACCTTTACCAAAATCATGTCATGCATTGCTGAAATGTAAATATAAATCATGTTGCACTACAAAATGTACATGTAGGGCATACAATTTAAAGTGGGTGGCTGCATGCACTTGCAATGGGACCGTTGAACCGTTGATTGGTTGAACCCTTTGAATGATAATGCCACAGATAGTGATATTGATGAATGAAAAGAAATCGTTAGATGTGACTGATAGATTTCAGAGATTCTCGTGACTATGCTTTGCCGATTACAGTACTTGCAGTACTTTGATTTTAAACTTTTAATAGATTTCAAATTATTAGCTGGGTTTAAACAATATATTTGTTTTAATCACAGTCATGTATTTGCAAAAGAATTATATTTTAGCATTTTGATTCATGCTTTGATGTTGAATGTATACTTTTATTTTATTCTATCTTGAAGCTTGTGTCAGAATTTTAAAAAATAACATTGAAATATTTAAATTTTAGCCTAAACAGTCTGAATTAGCTTCCAAGTCAATGTTAAAATACACGAAATGCTATGATTGCATGAGAACAGATTTATTTGATTTATTTAAATCTTAGAAAGTATATATTTGATCAGCTATAAACTAATAAAGATTAATTTTTGGGGAAAAAAACCACTATCTGACCTTTGACCTTTTATCTACTAAACCAAGGGTCGATCAGCTTGGCAACAGGTTGATTCTTGACCCCTAACCTATGATGATATAAGACAGCTATGTTGCCAGCTTTGAACACTCATGTCCCCCTATTGTAAAATTTCATTTTTTTCCACCAGACTATCTAGTAATTTCATCAATTATCTGTTTCTCTTTTTGGATGGACATTTGTTTACGATAAGAGGAGTATGATATGGTTTTTCCCCTAATTTCAAGCAAAGCAGTTTCCAAAAACTGTTGATCTGAAATGGTAAATTGAATATCATCATTGCTTATTTCATTAATTTTTTCTATGTTATAAACAGGCATTGCATATTGTATTTTTACATCTTTAATACACTTTTTTACTATATCAATATAGTTTTTATCTGTTAGTAGGGAATTGTTGAATTTCCAGAGGCCTCTACCTTTAACAAATTCATTTAGTTTTAATGATAAACAAACAGAAGAATGGTCAGACCTATAACTAGGATTGATTTTGACATCTACAACCTTGGACAAAAAATTTTCTGACACAAGGAAAAAATCAAGTCTACTTTGTTTTAATGGGTGTTTTTTTCGCCAAGTATATTTTCTATCATCTGGATATAGTTCTCTAAAAGGGTCTATGAGATTAAATTCATCTTTCATATTTATTACACATCTCTTGCTTTTGGATTATTGTAATGGAGGTAACCAAAGGTATCCAGTTCTTGATTCTGAACTAAATTAAAATCACCATTTATGATGCAATATTCATTTTCAAAATCTTGGAGAATTTTTGCAATATTTGAAAAAAAATTGTGGGTTATCCTCATTTGGAGCATATATATTTATCAATGTTACTCTCATCTTTTCAATAGTCAGGTCAACTGCTATATAATTCCCATTATTATCTTTTTTAATTTGGTGTATATTATACTCAAAATTATTATTAAACAAAATGCCTACCTCTTGAGTTTGATGTAACTGAATTTAAAATAATTTCTCCACCCCATTCTGATCTTATTACCCAATGTAAATTGTCTACCAAATGAGTTTCTTGTAAACAGTATATATTATATGATTTTGACCTTAGGAAGTTCAACACATCCCTACGTTTTCATAATCCTTTAGACCTCTACAGTTGGAAGTAAGTATTGTGATATTGTTATGTGCTTCCATGATTGGATTTAATCAATAACTTTTATTTTTTGTCTATAACACAAACAAGGCATTCTGGTGAAGTAATACAAACTTCACTTCTTAAGATATTAAACTTTTTTTTACTAGTTACAAAAATCATGAGGAAAGTCATGGGTTGACAAAGTGTATGATATGTGTTTGTGTAAAGGTGATTGCAATGTATAAAAAAGTACAAAATTCATTTGTACTTTCATGTGATTTGTATATTATCAAAGCAAGCAGATGCCACTGAATGATGTGGCAAGGCAAAGTTAGATAGAATTTAATAATTAAGAAAAAAAAGATAAAAATAGCATGGGAATTTTCTACTTCTGTTCAGTTAATAACCAAAATTTAAGACAGTTTACCATAAAAAAAGAACTGTGACATACTAAGCTACAGTACAGACCTGTCGAAAGTTTAACACTGAGGTAACGAATAGGTGTCAAAATCTCGGCTACCGAGTGACGGAGATAGAGATTGCTAGTGACTAAAAGGTTGTCGAGAGATATGGTGGCTGCTGTAGATATAACTTACTACAGAGTCTGAGGGGGTAGATGTTGATTATTCCGTAAATAATCATTATTTCAAACTTAGTATGAAATTATGTTGTGATTTTCTTTGTTTCTAGACCGATTTCAAAATTACTGTTTCTACCTTTTTTCTGTTAGGATTACACGTATATCAGAATGACTAAAGTAGAACAAATACGTGACCTTACCTTTATGTAAGTGTTCCGTGATGCAACTTTTCCGTCTTTTCCACATACGTTGCCCACAATAGTTAAGGTATTTAATTTTTGCGTCACTGAATGAATGGATTAATGAACATATGTCAATAAACACATAATTCAATATATCGGTATCAGGGACATATTTAATTAAATACCCAACTATATAATAATTATACCCAGTTCGTATAATACAGTCCCCATATATATATAACAAGAAGAACCGTAAACATATTTTGCAAAGAATAAATTCAGTTTTTTTTAAGAAAACATTAAACTTATTTTAAATTATTTATATAAAATTACCTCACACACAGGATAAACTTTTTCAACATATTTGGAATTATATATATATTTGAGAAATGGATTTTTAAAATTTCTTTATCAAAATCATTTATAAAATTAAAATTGCGTTGTTTCTAGTATTTCTAATGATTTTTTAATTAACATAATCAATAACGGTTAGGATAATGAAAATGACCTCACCTGGACAATTAATGGTTATCTTCACTCGGCATGAATGGCATCACAAATCACAAACGCCTTTCAGGAATTGACAAAATCGATGACCATAACCTTTAACTATAAATCAACATCATCATCATCAACAACAACACAGTTTTTTTTATAAATCGTGTTCCTGTCATTCTGCTAATGTTATTTTACAGGTATGTGTTACTTCATGTTCACAACTTCCTGTGACGTCATTATACTACGTACACAAATAAACTACTTGTACACATGCTGGTCATGTTGTTATGTCTTACACATTCTTAATTTTACAAGTGGCGGGTGTAGCTAGCTAACCAGTCCAGAGACTTCATGTGTTTCGCTTAAATTATCAGTTTTTTAAGTTTACTTTGCTTTAAGTTTAATCAATTTCAGTCGTCTTCTATATCATTTAAAACATCAATCCCAAAGCAAGGTAAGGTAAAACCTTCTACCAGGGAAGTGAGGTCTGGTGTTCTGGAAAGGTAAGCATACTAAGCAACTCCTGTTTAGCTAGATACACCCACCCCGTGTGAAAATAACTACACGTAGAATTTAATACTAGCAATAATTACAAAAATCAGAAATAACAACACCAATACTATTTAAAACGTTTATATCACAAATTCTCCAATTAAAGTCTTTTGTATTAAAAAGTCAACTAGCGCCTTATTATTATCCTTTTCTAAAACCGTTATGGGATTCCACATGGTTCATTTACAATATCTGCAATATATTTGCTCTCTATAAATACATTTTACTTGTGGTGTCAGATTCTAGGATATAAATATACACTCCGGAAGCGGAAGCACCGCCATTTAACAGAACACAAATGGCAGCCGCCATTAACGAACTTGAACAATTCAAACGGGTGAAAGCAGATCGTAATCATGCACAAAACCATGGAAGAAGAAGTTTTTAATGACAGTGTAGAACATTAACGGATTTTCTTAGTAAAATAACACCAGAAAGACTACCGAGAGAATAGGACTTTAGAAGCTGCAACCAATAATTCTAGACACATCACTAAATGTTTTACAGTTCCAACATCTAAAGCCTACCAGGGAAAATATTCATTTAAACAAGAAGTGTTATGGACTGGCACAATCTGGATCAAGTATTGCGCATAAACAGCGTCGAAGGCTTGGAAGAAACCCTTTTGGATTCACAACCCCTCCTTTTCCGTTGCGCACGCATCTCTGCAATGTACAGAAATAGATAGTTAGTGATGCTAGAAAATACACACTCCAAACAATCACACTAGATTATTGCGTAGCGGCGGAAGACAGTCGTAAATACAGATTATTCCAAATAGCACAGGATATATATATCAGGATAAACATGTTAAAATCTTTTACATTTTCTCTAGCGCTTTCATCCCTTATAGGACTTTTCATTTTTCTCTATATCACTCTTGAAAAGTCCCATAAGGGATGAAAGCGCAAGAGAAAATGTAAAAGTTTTTAACATGTTTATCCTGGTCACAGTTTTTATATATTATATATTATACTGTGTACTTCTTCACAAACAGTTTGGAACTATATATATATATATATATATATAAGGACAGGCAAAATCTAACAACGTCACAGTAATCGGCACAACAAAATTGACTTATTATTGATACCGAGGAGGTTCAAAATGAATATCACCGAGTTAAGGAGAAGAACAGAGAAACACGGACTTTGGGCGTTTTTTTATTTTAAAAATCGACCCCGCCCTCGGGTCCAGATAGCATTGTTTGACCCATGAACTGGGGATGGGTGGTATATTTATTGATCTTCAAACAAAATCTTGTTTTTCCGGCATGAATTGTCATTGTCATTGATGCAATACAATTGCAGTATTCCGGTACGGTTCATCAATACAACTGTGTGTTGCTCCTACATGGCTCTTAACGGCTGCGGTAAAATCAAGTTGTTCAGACACGGATAATCGGGCGTTTTTGCTGTAAGACTTTTCGTGGATGGGAATGGTGTACATATTGCTTTTTTGCTTGTTTTTTCTAGACTTATTTTTCTTTCGTTTTATGGCTTCTTCCTTCAATTTGTTTTCCTTTTCCAAATTTGCAAACTGATAAAGTGACATATATGTGTTGGAAAATATTGGAATGACTAGTGACAGCAGAACGATGCCTGATAAAGCGCATATACTGCCTATTATCTTCCCTGTCACCGTCTTTGGCGTCATATCCCCATACCCGACTGTTGTCATGGTAATAACACACCACCACCAAGTATCTGGTATACTGGGAAAATCTGCTCTATCTTCTGCGAAATACATTATATTTGCAAAGATCAGCACACCGACAAACAAAAACATAACTAAGACTAAGATATCATTGTATCTGTGACGTAGTGAATAACCAAGTACTCGAACAGCTGTAACGTCTTGTATTACTCGGAGTAGTCTCAACGCGCGCAACATCTGCATGTACTGTAAGATTTCCACTTCTTTCGTTGCCAGACGATATCTGATAATAAAATCGTCAACAATGACGTAGGCATAAGCAGATAATTGCGCAAGTATTTCCACAATTGTTATTGCTGAAAAGAAATATTTCTTGTAACACGGACAAGTGAGTATACTGATAAAAAACTCTACCGTGAAAAACGCCGTACAGAAATACTCGATACATGTTAAAACTAGAGGTCGCTGAATAATAGACGGTAGTTTTAGAGCCTTTAAGAATTCCAAAAAGTCGTCTGCCACGCTTCCGTTTCCAGGCATCCCATAATAGCCATCCCAGTATTCCAGATAATCTCCGAACGCGTCATTTGTGACGTCATCGCAAGGTAATTTATTCAGGAATTCTATCAATGCATCATACTGAATCGTTGATTTGTATCTGCCCAAATAGAGATCTCTTCCACTACAATCCAACGGTGCGTACTGGAATGTTGGTAGGGTGCTTAAAGCGATACAGACTAGAGACATCAGAACAATAACAGCAGCGACCACATGGTATATCTGAAATAAAGCAATGTTCAGTGTAACGAAGCTGTCAAAATGAAAGAACAATTACAGCAGCGACCACATGGTATATCTGAAATAAAGCAAAGTTCGTTGTAACGAAGTTGTCAAAATGAAAGAACAATTACAGCAGCGACCACATGGTATATCTGAAATAAAGCAAAGTTCGTTGTAACGAAGTTGTCAAAATGAAAGAACAATAACAGCAGCGACCACATGGTTTATCTGAATAAAGCAAAGTTCGTTGTAACGAAGTTGTCAAAATGAAAGAACAATAACAGCAGCGACAGAAGTTGAAAGAACTTTACAGCTGTATAACGTACGTAAATTGTTGACTCAGGAATATTGCAAGCCTAGGCTAATCAAGGCAATCAAAAAGTTTTATGGCCGTCATCACAGTATTGTTGATGTCCCTGTGTCCAGGATTGTCCTGGATATATTTGACGTCCCATAATTTCATATTACTCTCACACAATTTTTACTACACACGTGGCGGGTGTAGCTAGCTAAACAGGATGTGCTTACCATTTCGGAGCACACGGTCTCACTTCCCTGTTGGAAGTTAACGTGTCAGTTCCAAAGTTTTTACTTTGCTTCTGGATTGTTATTCGGACATGAATTAGTATGTATGTCTTCGATTACCAATTGCCAAATACCACATAATCACTAGACAACAAATACACCAAGATTTTTATTAGTTGTCGCTCCTTAATTTACACTTATTAACATAGTGTAGGTCAAAGACAGAACGTATTACCTAGAAAATCAAAATGTGTTATCGTAATTATATCTCAATTGTTTTTTATTCATATTATTTGAATCTGTATATAAAGGCCAGATGTCCATAAAGGCCACTTTTACTGGTTCCCTCAAGTGGCCAGGTTTAACTTATATATATAGTTTCAGGGTGGGGATATCAACCATTTAAAAGTTAGTACCAAGCCCCGTCCGTACCCACCCTGCATCAGAAATGACCCCATGGAATTTTCTTTAGTATCACTCTTTTCAACTTCTAATGCAGAACAATAATATATATAGTTTAGGGGTTGGGATCTCAACCGTTTTAAAGTAAGCACACTGTCCCGCCCATCCTTACCCCTCCCTGATACCCCCGGGAAAATCTTGTGATACAGACTTGTGCATCTTGAGACACTGGTCATGAATATATATGGTTTTATAGTACAAAATAAGGTATAATTGGCAAAATTGATCATTATTATTTTAAGACCCCGCCCTCCTGTCCCTCCCCTAATGACCCCATGGCCATTGTGGCATGGCTTCTGAGGAAGGAGATGGGGATCAACCTTCATATGAAGTTTGGTTAAGATTGGACCGACGATTTTCGAGAAATTGGTGGAACAAGGTTATGGCAAGAAAAAGAAGAAGAGGAATAATAATAATAATAATAAGAAGAAGAAGAAGAAGAAGAAGAAGAAGAAGAAGAGAAGAAGAAGAAAAAGAAACGGTGCAAAAACAATAAGTCGTCAAACTTCGTTTGGGCGCCTTAATAAGAAACGGAGCAAAAAAGACCAACGGTCTTCGAGAAACTGGTGGGACAAGTTTATGGCAGGAAGAAGAAGAAGAAGAGGAAGAATAATAATGATAAGAAGAAGAAGAAGAAATGATGCAAAAACAATAAGTCGCCAAACTTCGTTTGGGCGCCTTAATGACAAAAAACGATGCAAAAACAATAAGTCGCCAAACTTCGATTGGACGCCTTAATAATAATAGAGAACCGGAAACAGAAGAAAAACAATAAATCTTCCAACTAGTATACTACGTTATGGCATGGGTACGTTTTGTCCTGTGCCCGTACAGATCTATTACTTCAATTTGTCCAATTAAATTGCTCATTGACAAGATCTCATGCTTGAGTGGACTTTTTTGGCGGTCACTAATTGGATTACTCATAGGTAAAAGCGTGTCATTACCAGCTTATGTCCATTCAGAATTGGTTTCCCCAGGTATTTAACTACATATTCATATTTAATTACGCAATTTACACCAACCCAACTTCGAGATAAAAGAAATTGATCATATCTTGCCTATCTACAGAGATAACAGATTATTGTTACCAAATTTTGTCTAAATCCATCAAGCCGTTTCCGAGATCTGCATCAGCAAACTATGATAGTAGGTCTTGAGAGAATAATAATAATAAAATGAATAAGAAACAATAAGATTCCCCACTTTTGGTGGTGGGGAATAATAATAATAATAATAATAATAATAATAATAATAATGGAGAACCAACAATAAGTCTTCCAACTAGTATACTAGGTGGAAGACAAATTAAAAACAAATGCAGAGAAAAAAAAAAAGAAATCTGAAGATATTAAGAAAATTATTACTAAACCTGATTTAATTTTGCAGCAGAAGACGGTCGTTTCAGAAAAATCGTTATATTTTAGTACATTTATTATGTCTCGATTTAAGCTATAAGATACAATTAAACCTGTCTATAAAGGTCACCCAAGGGAACCAGTAAAATTGGCCTTTATATACAGGTTCAAATAAAATAAATAAGGAACAATTACGATACAATTCTACTGGCCTTTATAAGCAGGTGGCCTTTATACAGAGGTGGCCTTTAAAACAGGTTGGAGTGTAGTTAAATAAAGGCACAGCAGATTAAATTTCTTCTGCTTTCAACTTATAGATTTCCTTGGTGTAAAATTGTGTTCATATAAAAGGAAATTACTATGAAGGATTAAAATAAAACATGCACAGGCATCTTATTATATCTTTGTCTCTGAGCCTTTATAATTGACCTTGTATTATTTCATTCACAAAGGGAGTTAATTCATTAATAAGTGATTTATTATTTTATTTCTCCAAATGTACATTACCGACGATGGTAACTGTTTTAAAATTTGTATTTTTGTTCTCGCTGGTTTTACTTTTTTTTTTAAATTTTTGTTGCCACTGGTTACACAGGTTGCTGTAGGCAAAGCTACGAATAAGTTTTTATTATAAAACATGTATTCTAACATTAGCATGCGGCATTTATGTGAATACAGATGCATGTACATTTCAAGTTTGATAGAAAGTGGTAAAATAAATAAATAGATAAAAAATAAATAAATAATAAATAAATAAAACAATATTCTAATCCATGTCAAAATCACAATCCAAATATAAGTAAAAGCTTCGAAACTGGCAAATTAAGTTAAACACGTGAACTTTCATCAGGGAAATGAGACCGGGTGCATAAATGGGTGCATAAATAAATAATAATAAATAAAATAATTATTATTTAGTTAAAAGCATCTAAATACTAATAATCATATATTAAATTTTAAAAATTCCCCTTAAATAATAAGCATGGTCCCGGTTTCACAATCATTCCTTAGGTAAGATTTTCCTTGAATTAAATGTTGCAAAATTTCAATTCTTTACAATTTTGTCAATTTGCTAAATATTCAGGAATTTAAGGTGTCAATTTTAAGGTAATTTCTAGATTAAAACATTTGCATTGAACTTGGACAAAAATATTCATCGGTAGTTCCAAAAAGAAATTACCAAAATTAGTTTAATTTAAGTTAAGGTAAATCTTAGCTAAGGAATGATTTTGAATTGGGGCCATGGTATAATGATTATTTTAAATTTACCTTAGCACACATGGATTGTTCCCCGTTGCTGATTACCGACCATATCCTTCGTCGTAGTACTCTGGTCCAGGTGTTTTTGACATTGGTATTGTTATTTTCCCCATCATCTCTGGCGTCATGTGCCCGGAACGTATCCATAATCTCATTATTAGATCTAAAAACCAAAAATTTATGAAAACAACATTGGTCCAAATTATGAGTTTCGATTTGCCAGAAATCTAACTCCGTCTTAAACGATTTTGGACATAACTGACTTGGTATATGTAACTTCCCTGTTTGATAATATGTCAAAATTGCTTCAAATGAAGTAGGTGATCTTTGGTAAAAAATGTTTTCGGATTCATTGTATGTTTTGTGTTCCTCGCTTAGAAGTCGCCCTAAACGTGTTGTTGGATATTTCAGAAATAAATCCCTAGTCGCTTTGAATTTAGTTCCAGATACATCTATGGTTAAAGAGTTTGAATCTTTCTCCATTTTAACAGTAATTTGTTATTTCGACGCTGACGAGAGTTTAACATCAATGAAACTTATATATGATGACAAATAGTTTATTTCAACTTGAAAGCGATGCGCGCGCATTCATGTCCAAAAATCAAATCAAGTTTTTATCATGGAAAAATACTGATATATTAAAAATAATACCCGTGTTAGCAATGACAGTGTCGCTTTATCTTAATCTATATTGATTTAAATTTGAGATACTGGTCCATCCATTAGCCATTCCGGTCAATGAACCAACGGTGTCTTCTCATTTGAAATTAAAAATGTTGGTAAATTTCCTATCATTTGTTGGCTAAGTGTGAAGACACCTCAGTACCTAAGTACCTAACACTTGCTCTTAAAAATTTAATTAACAATTGTTACAAAGGAATGCCGTTGATATAAAGTCGCCAGTTGGCTAACCTATCAAAAATGTCCATTAAACGTGTGCGTGCTGTGCGAACCAAATATTTTAACGTCTCCGGTTTAATTGGTGGCTTTCCTCTAGTCGGTAACTATGAAAATTTTAATACATCTGGTAATGATTAGACGCCCCATAGCCTTACAAATTTAGCAGCATAGTTAGCGATAAACTATGTCTTGAATCTTTTCTGGACGCCTCCATTTTACAAACTACGGACAAGACAGCTAGACAAGTCACTTTACAATTTAAGTACAGACGTGCTTACCCTTTCGAAACACCCAGTCTCACTTCCCTGGTGGAAGTTCGTTTGTTTAATTTTGGTATGCCAGTTTCAAAACTTTTTACTGTTGGTTTGTGATTTGGAAATAGATTGTTATGATTAAAATGAAACAGAAAGAAAATGTGCCTAAATATAGAACGAGTCGCGTGAACAAACTTAACCATCTCTGTAAATAAATATCTGTCATTTAACGAAAACAATAGTTACTAGAACTGTAATTGTGCAAACACAATGACGAAAGTCTTCCACCACCCTAACATTTTTCACCATTCTACGACCACCAGAAGTAGATAGTTCATTCCAGAAACAATTAAAAGTTTAAATGTGATAATTTTATTCACTTGAAAAATTAGGTCTACAAAAAAGTCACATAAGATATTTTGATTTTTGAATTTCAGAAAATTATAGCATTACCAAAATTGTATGATATGTAATTACAAAATGTTTCTAAATAAACCGTGTTAAATAAAATTAAAGATATCTTTAATGGCAACAAATCCACCGTATTGTTATATAGAACACAAAGAACAATCTTGTATCATAGTGTGAAAAATCTCTCTCTCTCTCTCTCTCTCTCTCTCTCTCTCTCTCTCTCTCTCTCTTTTCTCTCTCTCTTTCTCTCTCTCTCTCTCTAAAACTGTTCAATATATATGTTAATCAAAATGTTTATATTGTTGTATTATTGTTTTTTGTGTTATATACATGTATATATATATATATATATATATATATATATATATATATATATATATATATATATATATATATACAAATTTAAAATTTGGAGTGACATAACCATTTACCCTTCCATCCATAACCCTGGGGTTCTTTCTTTTGTATCACTCTATTCAACATTTCATACAGAACCAGAAATATATAATTTAGGGGTGGGGATCTCAACCATTTAAAAGTTAGTACCCAGCCCCACCCGTCTCCACCCTCCCTCTGAAATGACGCCATGGGAATTCCTTTAGTGTAGAAAATATATAGTTTAAGGTTGGGATCTCAACCATTTAAAAATTAACAACTAACCACGCCCGTCTCCACCCTCACTCTGAAATGAACCCATGGGTTCTTTCTTTTGTACCACTCTATTCAACCTTTCATACAGACCTATTTTAAGGGCGGGGATCTTAACCATTTAAAAGTAAGTACTAAGCCCTTTCCGCCCCATCCTCCCTCTGGAATGACGCCATGGGTATTTCTTTAGAGTAACTCTATTCAACTTTTCATACAGAACCAGAAAATATATAGTTTAGGGGTGGGGATCTCAACCGTTTAAAAGTTAAAACCCAGTCCCGCCCATCCCCACCCCACCCTCACTCTGATATGATCCTATGGGGTTTTCTTTAGTATCACTCTATTCAACTTTTCATACAGAACCAGAAAATATATAGTTTAGGGGTGTGGATCTCAACCGTTTAAAAGTTAGAACCAAAACCCGCCAATCTCCACCCCACCCTCACTCTGATATGATCCTATGGGTTTTCTTTAGTATCACTGTATTCAACTATTCATCCAGAAGTAGAAAATATATAGTTTAGGGTGTGGATCTTAAACGTTGTAAAAGTTAGAACCCATCCACGCCCATCCCCACCCTCACTCTGATATGATCCTATGGGGTTTTCTTTAGTATCACTGTATTCAACTATTCATACAGAAGTAGAAAATATATAGTTTAGGGGTGTGGATCTTAAACGTTGTAAAAGTTAGAACCATCCACGCCCATCCCCACCCTCACTCTGATATGATCCTATGGGGTTTTCTTTAGTATCACTGTATTCAACTATTCATACAGAAGTAGAAAATATATAGTTTAGGGGTGTGGATCTTAAACGTTGTAAAAGTTAGAACCATCCACGCCCATCCCCACCCTCACTCTGATATGATCCTATGGGGTTTTCTTTAGTATCACTCTATTCAACTATTCATACAGAGGTAGAAAATATATAGTTTAAGGGTGGGATCTCAACCGTTTAAAACTTAGCACACTGTCCCGCCCATCCCCACCCTCACTCTGATATGATCCTATGGGGTTTTCTTTAGTATCACTGTATTCAACTATTCATACAGAGTAGAAAATATATAGTTTAGGGGTGTGGATCTAAACGTTTAAAAGTTAGAACCCATCCCATCCCCACCCTCACTCTGATATGATCCTATGGGGTTTTCTTTAGTATCACTGTATTCAACTATTCATACAGAAGTAGAAAATATATAGTTTAGGGGTGTGGATCTTAAACGTTGTAAAAGTTAGAACCCATCCACCATCCCCACCCTCACTCTGATATGATCCTATGGGGTTTTCTTTAGTATCACTCTATTCAACTATTCATCCAGAAGTAGAAAATATATAGTTTAGGGGTGTGGATCTTAAACGTTGTAAAAGTTAGAACCCATCCACGCCCATCCCCACCCTCACTCTGATATGATCCTATGGGGTTTTCTTTAGTATCACTCTATTCAACTATTCATACAGAAGTAGAAAATATATATTAAGGGTGGGGATCTCAACCGTTTAAAACTTAGCACACTGCCACGCCCATCCCCATCCTCTCTGATACACCCAGGAAAAATCGTGTGCTATGGGTTTGTGCATCTCGAGACGCTGACCATGAATATAAGTGTTTTTTAGTATTATTTTAAGTATCAATGGCAAAATTAATGATTATTGTTTTTAAGACCCCACCGTCCTGCCCCCCTAATAACCCCCTGGGATTTTAATGTCTGATAGCAATAGTTCTATAGTACAGGGAGCTACCCTGAAAATTTAAATGTGATTGGTTGATGTATCTAAGAGAAAATTGGCGGCCAAAAAGTGATCAGGAAAACAAACTTGAGAAGAAGCAATAAGTCTTCCAACTAGATACTAGGTTGAATACTTAATTATCACTACAGTGATAAAATGACTATAAAATGACTACAATACAGAGGTGTAATGTAAATGCAAAATAGTGCCGATTCGACGCCTTATCACGGCATCTTTAGCTATTTCTCATCAGCTGCTATCTATCTCTTGGCAACTTTTCGGCCATTGTATCTCCGTCACTCTACAGCATAGAAACGAGTTCTTTTCATTACCTCGGTGTTAAACTTTGGACTGGTCTGTACTGTACATATTGGTGACAAACGTCAAACATAGACGTTCACAATCGTTGCTGATGGGGCTTCCACTGTTCACAATTTTTCGAGAACTCTCTATTGACAATGTCACTACCACATATGAATATCCTTTGACCCTTGAAACACAATCATGGCCCAGTTGCACAAAGTTAATTGATTACACCATAATTAGCAAATCGCAAATTGTGCTAATTACGGTTTAATTAATGATTAACTCTAATTATGCTTTGTAGAACTAAGAATACGGTATATATTTTCATTTAACCGGAAAATAAGGAGTTTGGGAACAGTAGTTGCTTAACTATCCATGAAAGAACCCATTACTTTCTGTCTACTAGTTTTTGAAAATGTTGATATAATAATAATAATGATATCTTTATTGCTCAAACTAAATTACAATAATTGGTTATGGCAAGTATTTCATATAAACATAACACATAATGAAAATGAAATCATAAAATAACACGTAACTGACAAATGTAGACAGAATATTTGACAGATAAAAAGATGTGATACTGAAAGGTACTTAAGTCATTTTAGCTTTACGTATTTCTAGGCATCATTTATAAAATTTGATGTCAATTTCAAGATTTCTGTTTTTATTGATGTTGAAAAGTAATTGGAATTTTCTTCTAGAATTTAGATTGTCAAAAAAAAAAAAAAAGATTTTAGAGAAGAAGATGTGTCTATTTTTGCTAGTGAAATAAAAAGTGCATTTGATCTTCTATGTTATTCACGTTGCAGAAAGTATATAACCCAGTTATCATAACCTATATTAATACATAATTAACGTATCTTCCAGCAGTGGCGTACCGCCCTATACGCAAAAACGCAAGTGCGTACACAAAAATTAGTCACAAAAATTATTTTAAAATAAAAAAAAGTATACGAGAGAGAGAGAGAGAGAGAGAGAGAGAGAGAGAGAGAGAGAGAGAGAGAGAGAGAGGAAGCCTTCTTAAATGAAATTCAACGGCGGAGAACGCGTTGGTTGATGCTTCCTATAGGCCAGCGGCCATCACATATATGTGAAACCCTTGAAAGGACAGTCAATATGTCTTCAAGATCCTGAAAATTCTTGTAACCATGCCCCCTACAACAGCCACTGCCGAGAGAAGTTTCAGTGCGCTGAAACATCTCACACCATCGGCTATGATTTTTAAAATAATCCCAAAATTTCTTTTTATTGTTTAAGTTGTACAATTTAAATTAAGAATGGAAGCAACAGAGATCAAACAGCAAGAAACAGACATACAATAAATAAAACACTTATACAAAATTAAAAAATACTAATTTAGATTTCAATAAATCATGCATCATCATTTGTAATCGAAGCTCAAATCGGAAAATCTTTCAAATTATCAAACCAAAAACTTTTATCCATTTAAATCTATGATACAAACGCAGAGAACATGTGTGGTTAAACCTGGTACCCAACCTTCCGCTCCCAAGGATCAGTAGGATCCGCATATTTAAATTTTTTAATTAAGCTCCAAACTGTATCAAATATTTAACACGAGATGGTATTGTATGTCTGTCTCAAAATGCAAGATAAGCCGTTTTGAAGTATATAGATTTCAAAATTTCCCGGGGAGCATGCCCCCGGACCCCCTAGCGTGACCGCGCCTTAGGCGCTTCAACTTTGCGTACACATATAATCAGGTCACGGTACGCCGCTGTCCAGTTTCAACCATTAGTTTGTAGGAACTTGTTCCGAATTTTGCAATGGTAGATCTATCGAAGAAATTATAAAATTATGTTCAAGTAATTAGAAGTCGTTGTTGAGTAGAGAATTTATTAAAATTTTTAATTTTGATGACGATTTTATCTGATTGATTTGTTCCATTTTCGCTACACCGTTTATTCTTTGTTTGATATATGGTAAATGTTGTTGTATTAAGGTGGGATTTGTGAATAGATAAGAGTACCCTAAATGATCCAATATAACTAAGGTTTTTGTTCCAGCTATTAGTTGTAATTGTATGTTGGACATTTTAAAGTAAACTTGATTTATTTTCTGTCGCATGGTGCAGATACTTTATCATAGAAAAAGTAATGTTTGTATTTAAAGGTAACATTTTAAGTTGTCTGACTGCATTATTACTAGTTTTTGAGTGAACTCCTCGAGTTTTCTTTTAAGAATTTAGAATGTAATAATTCGAAAGGTTCAGAATCCTTGTCTGAGCAGTACAGGGGAAACGCCAACCCGGCCTATGCATTGATTCATTAAACATGTTTGGACGCGCAGAAGGGGTGAAAAATAGCCAAAAACGGCATATGCTCGAGGCGAGGAAATAATGAAATATTTTCTTACCGAGTGTTTTAACTGAAATTGATAATCGATAGATGCTGTTTGGATTTATTTGCTGAAATAAAGTAATTTTTACTCTTCAAATAGTGATTTTCTTCACAATTCAAGTCGATTTTGCCGGAAGTTTGTGTCTACTTTCAGGCAGCCATTTTAGAAAAGTGCCGTCACCGCCTCAAAGTTATTTTTTGCATTCCCGAACGACCCTTTTGTATTTTGTACACGACAGTCATAACTTTCACACCATGTAACATGCAGGATTTATTTGTGGTACCACTGAATATATGAAGCTAGCGTGGATACCAATACACTGGCCTGCATGTACTCAGGACACATTTGTCTGTAGGCTTTGTAGGCCTTCAATTTATTTGGCTGCTACATAACATTCAATTATCTTATTTTATTTTTTTATCAAATACATGAGGGATGGGCTTACTCAAAATATTTACCATTAATATTTGACCAGGTCTGTGGATTTCTACATAAAATATTCCTTAGATAAAGGGACATCTTTTAACTTAGATTTAGCTAAATCAGTAAATATGTACATTTTGAATTTCAAATTCTAATGTAATAAAAAGTCCGGTTATCTTACTTTGGTACAAAGCATGAATTCATGGTTTATTATACAGTCCGCTTTAATTGTTTAATCAAAGGACTATATTGGAAAAGGGCCATATTTTGCCCCAACTGCAAAAAAATTCCTAATGGTATTTTTTGCAAGTATACCGAACTGGGGCTCAATTGCAAAATTTTTGTTATGTTCCGAAATAAAGCATGCGCTAAATGGGGCCTCAAATGGGGACCCCTTATTTGAAGAAAAATCAACAATTGTAATTTTTGTGTACAAAAAAGCAATCATCTTAAAAATTTAAATAATATTTATTTTTACAATATCTTAACATTATCTACATTTTCAGTTCTTCAGCAGCACATTGAATAAGCAACAATAGAACGTTTTATTTTTAATCGTTTATTGTGATATGTACTGTTAAAAGAGACAATGGACAAATCTAATAACATTAAATACAGCGATGGGACAAATCTGTAACACTAAATACGGTAATGACTGATTAAAAACAAACGGAAATTCTGACATTTCCAATAAGGAAAACTTATTTAAAAAAATCTTTTTTTCCAAGAAATAAAAACATACTAGTTTAGAAAATTCCCAGGAAATAACAACTTTTTAAATTTTATCGTTCAAAATTTGAAGTGCGGTTAAAAGTTAATTGTTGATGTAAAACAAAAAACATTCAATTATCTTATTTTATTTTTTTATCAAATACATGAGGGATGGGCTTACTCAAAATATTTACCATTAATATTTGACCAGGTCTGTGTATTTCTGCAAAAAATATTCCTTAGATAAAGGGACATCTTTTAACTTAGATTTACGGCTAAATCAGTAAATATGTACATTTTGAATTTCATTGGTATGGTCTTAATTATATTTTTTTCAAATTCTAATGTAATAAAAACCCCGGTTATCTTACTTTGGTACAAAGCATGAATTCATGGTTTATTATACAGTCCGCTTTAATTGTTTAATCAATGGACTATATTGGAAAAGGGCCATATTTTGCCCCAACTGCAAAAAAATTCCTAATGGTATTTTTTGCAAGTATACCGAACTGGGGCTCAATTGCAAAATTTTTGTTATGTTCCGAAATAAAGCATGCGCTAAATGGGGCCCTTATTTGAAGAAAAATCAACAATTGTAATTTTTGTCTACAAAAAAGCAATCATCTTGAAAATTTAAATAATATTTATTTTTACAATATCTTAACATTATCTACATGTTCAATTCTTCAGCAGCACATTGAATAAGCAACAATAAATTACATTTGACTAATGATTGACGGTTGATTCTAAAAATAAAACATGTTCATATAAGTGGCGAATGAATGACGTCATTTGATGCAGATAATTACTTGTGCATGACGTCATTTTGGCCAATAATTACGTTCACTTGTGACTTTTGTTTTTATAGCATGCACAAATATGATGATTTTATTTAATTAACGTTTTATTTTTAATCGTTTATTGTGGTATGTGCTGTTAAAAGAGACAATGGACAAATCTAATAACATTAAATACAGCGATGGGACAAATCTGTAACAGTAAATACGGTAATGACTGATTAAAAACAAATGGAAATTCTGACATTTCCAATAAGGAAAACTTATTACAAAAATCTTTTTTTCCAAGAAATAAAAACATACTAGTTTAGAAAATTCCCAGGAAATAACAACTTTTTAAATTTTATCGTTCAAAATTTGAAGTGCGGTTAAAAGTTAATTGTTGATGTAAAACATAAAAAAAAAAACAATTGGTGAGTGATTGGAAAACCAAGATTGTAAAGAAACCATCAAATTACTTGCTTCAAATGGAACTATTCGTTGAGTAAATGCACATTATGTAAACATAGTAATTAACTGTACTTTTTATAAGAATATTTGAAAATGTCTATAGAATACAGGGTTACATGGTGCGTGTGCGTGTGTGTGCTAAACATTTGAAATAACAACTATGCAACAATTCTTATTTCATCAGCAATTTAACACTTCTGGCCAAGAAAAGTTATGGACGGGCACAAATATCAAACTCAGTACAAAGTTTACTGGTCAATCTACCAATTTTGGTAATCTTGGTCTAAGGGTTTATTAATCATACTTGTATAACTTAAACTTGAAGTCATATTACTTAGCATTGAACGGATAGGGTAATTATGGTAGTATAACTGAAGTAATAAAGTGGCATAATGTTAGGGTTATTATGGGGGCAATGGGAACAAAACACTAAATGTAAATTTAAACACATACTATCGTTCATATATCACATAACCCTCCTGTTTATTGATGGAATAAAACGGTGTAATATTTTTCGTATTACACAGGTACCCATGTAATATCACTTGATTGTGACGTAATAAGTTCTCACGCTTCTGATCGCGCCTGTGTCGGTCTGTTGTTTATTTTTAGACTTTTGAAGACTTTCCGATTCTTTGAAAAATAATTTTGATTCATTCGAAAAACTATAACACAATTTAAACTTACATACTGATTTTGTCTTTTTAATTTTAATTAATTTACTTTTACTATAATTAAATAGAACTATATTCTTACTTGCGCAGTTAATTTGGAGGTGATTTGTCTGACCAAGATAGAAATCAGCTGTTTCTATATGGCATCAAATTATATGTACATGTCATGTGTCTCGGCATTTTGACTTATGTGATATATAGAATCTTAGACTCGTGCGGGTTTAATATGAAATTTATTAAACTCGTTCAATAATTAAATATGCCACGAGCCAAGGTGAATAGCAACATTCTTCTGCCGATGCTAATGCAACAAGAATGGTCACTAAAGTCCGTTGGGTCGTGGAAAGCACTAACGGGAGAATAAAGCAGTTCAGATTCTTTGATAAGGTTGTTCCAAATACACTTGTACCTTATATTAGCGATATCTTGCAGATAATTGGAGCGATCTGCAATAAGTATAGAAAGCCTTTGGCAAATGTTGACCCTGAATCTGCAGACATAGCTAAAAAGATGCTGGAAAGAGCAAAACAAGGAAATGTTCTTCAAAAATACCTTGAAGAAAACAATCTTTTACGGAAAAGATCAGTATATAAAGATGTTGGTGCCACCTCAAGTGATTTAGATAGTTTTCCTAAACTTTCTACTGAGCAGTTGCGAGATATAACCATTGGAGTGTATCAGCTTAAACAGGCATCATCATATATCAATGAACACATCAGCAAAAATGGTGATTACAAACTTATGTTTTATGAGGAAAACCCATCATTGCTCAAAGTACAACTGCAGTCTCGTCATACTAGTAATACAGCACATAACATATGGATAAAGCATACAGATTTCCGTGTAACTGGATGGTATTGTACATGAAAGACGGGTCTCCCGGTTTTTTTTGTACCAGAAAAATTAACGGTCGAATTATACATCAAAATAAACAATAAACACGGGGGAAAAGTTCTTTCCATTCATATTAAAACATCTTTGGTGCATGAGCAAATGATTGAAAGAGATCACATTTTTCACAAAAATAATTTTCGATTTTAGGCAAGTGTCCCACATTCAATCGTTATTTAAATGGTTAAATTGCCACCAAATTTGAGCAAATCTCCCTTTAATCAATTACAATTATCCAGAAATTTTAATAAAATGCCATGTGTTTCAGTTAAAACAGTCGGTAAGACAAATATTTCATTATTTCCTCGCCTCGAGTGTATGCCGTTTTTGGCCATTTTTTCACCCCTTCTGCGCGTTCAAACTTGTTTAATGAATCAATGTGTAGGCCGGGTTGGCGTTCCCCCTATACTGCTCAGACAAGGATTCTGAACCTTTCGAATTATTACATTCTAAATTCTTATTTTAAGTTCTCATCCGCAAGAACCGTGACTTTCATTTCGTATTGCCGAGTGCTTGGCGAAAGAACAGTAGCTACCCACTTTCAAGTCTTGGTTTAGACCCGGTCGGGGTTCCAACCCACGACCTCTCACTTACGGAGCGAGCACTCTACCAACTGAGCTACCGCAAAGGTCTACAAACAAGTTTAGGTAATTGCAAAACAGACGAGTAGTCAAATTTAAAATGCACAAAGTGTTTGTTCAAAGGAATGTGCATAATTCTACATAACGTCGCAATGCATATTGATCAGTGCGGTAGCTCAGTTGGTAGAGTGCTTGCTCTGTAAGTGGGAGAGATCGTGGGTTCGATCCCCGGCCGGGTCTGACCCAAGACTTGAATGTGGGTTGTGACTGTTCTTTTGCCAAGCACTCGGCATTACGTACGAAATGAAAGTCACAGTTCTTTCGGATGGGAACTTAAAATAAACAAGGTCCCGTGTCACGATTGATTTGGCACGTCTATACATGTATAATGCAACGCTCGGGCAAAATTTCTGCACATTCGCCTATAGCTGGCGACGTCTCGATATAAGTGAAATATTCTTGACTGGGACGTTAAACACCATTACTCAACTCAATGCATATTGCCCTACAGGATAAAAGATATAAAAACAATCAAAAAGTATCTAAGGACGGCAATCCTAGTAACTCCAGATAACCATCAGATGGTATCAGTTTAGACTTATATATTCCCCGATTTTGATAGTAAATTGACTTTTGTCAGTTGATCTCTGTAATAGTTTTAAAGGGGCAAGATACTGAAATTAATATATATAGGGACTTGAGCAAGTCTAGTGTCAGTTTAGAAATACGAAATTCAAAGGAATTCAATATAGGAATTTTAACTGTATAAATATTTTAATGAAACAATATGCATTATTGTCATTATTGATTGCGATATTTTGATGGGTTTCTCTGTTCCTGTTTGATTGACATGATGTCACCTTACTGTTTACTCTGAATGTTGACATGTTTAAATCCGTCTGATGCGTAACATCATGGCCATTTATCCCCATAATATAACGTCATATTTTACATTATCAGAGATACATGACCTTTAAATTAAATGGAATCAATGACTCTTAGTTGTACTTTAGAACTACAAAGTCGCGTTGTTTAACACGTTTGGTATAGGCAAACAACAATGACCTGTCCGCTTGACCTTTGATTAGGACTATTCAAATACGATGGACAGTATTAGGATACGCAGATATTGTATATACAATGAACATGTATGGAACGCCATACCTGTCTTATGTATGCATGTTGAAGTTCTGGTTCAACATAATGATGTATAACTTAAAATAATATAGTTTTAATCTAAGCTCGTGATAAGTCGAATTTTCAACTTAACATAATGATCTAACGACATTGAATACTGATGTAATACCACGTAACAACATGTGGACTGCACAACACAATTACATAAGACAGTTAAGGCGTTCCATAAACATGAGTGAGTGAGTAATGGTGTTTAACGTCCCAGTCAAGAATATTTCACTTATATCGAGACGTCGCCAGCTATAGGCGAAAGTGCAGAAATTTTGCCTGTGCATTGAGCTGATGGCATTATACAGCAGGGTTCTTTAGCGTGCCAAGCCCACCGTGACACGGGACCTCGTTTATTTTAAGTTCCCATCCGAAAGAACCGTGACTTTTATTTCGTAATGCCGAGTGCTTGTATGAGTACTAAACCGTCTTCAGTACTCAAGGATCCAGAAATCAAGGCAATTCTAACAGACATACACAACAAATATGTTGTTGTCCCAGCTGATAAGGCTTCCAACAACATTATTCTCGTTTGTAAGAGATTCTACCTTGAATGTCTTATTAAGGAGCTTGGTTTAGATAGTATATCAAATAACCCAGCATATACTAGAACTAATTTTACCAAAGATGAAGTTCTTTCCAACCATAGGGGAGTTCTCGAATCTTTCGGTATCAATCTTTAAAAGGAAGATCTTGATCTTCCTTACTTGTATTGGATTCCTAAACTCCATAAAAATCCATACAAGGAAAGATGTATAGCAGGCTCATCTAAATGTACTACTAAATCATTATCGGTAACTCTTACACAAATTTTTACAATCGTCAAAGATGGTCTTCAGTCTTATTCAGAAAAAGTATATTCTACATCTGGAATCAACCAAATGTGGATTCTCAAAAATTCTAAAGAATTACTTGAACATTTTGCTTCTAATACTTTATCTCATGTAAAACGTATAAAAACATTTGATTTTTCTACACTATACACCACAATTCTAAATTGAAAAATTATTCACTTGTCTTTCTTCTACAAAAACGGTAAGCCAAGATACAAATATCTGGTGCTGAACAGGGATTCTGGTTAATTTGTCAAGCACCATACGGATTCCAAACAAAAATATACTGAAGATACCATCAACAAAATGTTGGAGTTTTTGATAGCTAACATATTTGTTGTGTTTGGTAATATAGTTTTTCAGCAAACAATCGGTATACCAATGGGTACAAACTGTGCACCATTGCTTGCTGATTTGTTTCTTTATTCTTACGAAGCAGAATTTATGCAGAACCTTGTTAAATCTGGAGAGAAAACTGTCGCCAAATCATTCAACTCAACATACAGATATATAGATGATGTTCTGTCTCTTAACAATCCTAAATTTGGAGACTATGTAAATGTCATCTATCCTAGTGAGCTTGAAATAAAAGACACGACTGATTCCTCAAGTTCTGCTTCATATTTAGACTTATACCTGAATTATGACGCACAGGAAAGGCTACATTTGAAACTTTATGACAAACGTGATGACTTCAATTTTTCTATTGTCAACTTTCCTTTTTTATGCAGCAATATACCTGCTTCTCCTGCTTATGGTGTATTTGTTTCCCAATTAATACGCTATGGTAGAGCTTGTTCCCACTACGGGGACTTTGTACTACGAAGTAGGCTGCTTGCAAATAAATTGTTGACTCAGGGATATTGCAAGCCTAGGCTTATCAAGGCCCTCAAAAAGTTTTACGGTCGTCATCACAGTATTATTGATAAGTTTGATGTCTCTGTGTCCAGGATTGCCTTGGATATATTTGACGTCTCATAGTTCCATGTTCCTTTCACACAATTTTGATTACACACGTGGTGGATGTAGCTAGCTAAACAGGAGGTGCTTACCCTTCCGAAGCACCCGGCCTCACTTCCCTGGTGGAAGTTCACGTGTCTAACCTAACTTGTCAGTTCCAAAGGTTTTACTTTGCTTCTGGATTGTGATTCGGAAATGGATTAGTATGTTTGTTTTTGATCACTACCCACTTTCACGTCTTGGGTCAGACCCGGCCGGGGTCCATAAACATGGTTCCAATTATGTAGACGAAATAAACACTTATGTTCCATGTACATAAATGTACCCGACCAATAATAAATATTTAAATTAAAGGTCAAGCAGACAGGTTAATGTTGTTTGCCAATATGTGTAGAACTAGTGTGCATAGGTGTTTTATGAGATGTTATTGTTATATTCAAAAACAAACATACTTATCCATTTCCGAATCACAATCCAGAAGCAAAGTAAAAACTTTGGAACTGACAAGTTAGGTTAGACACGTGAACTTCCACCAGGGAAGTGAGGCCGGGTGCTCCGGAAGGGTAAGCACCTCCTGTTTAGCTAGCTACACCCGCCACGTGTGTAATCAAAATTGTGTGAAAGGAACATGGAACTATGAGACGTCAAATATATCCAAGGCAATCCTGGACACAGAGACATCAAACTTATCAACAATACTGTGATGACGGCCATAAAACTTTTTGAGGGCCTTGATAAGCCTAGGCTTGCAATATCCCTGAGTCAACAAACAGCAAGTTCAGTTTAAATTGGTTTAGAATATTAAAAATATTGAAATATCGAAAAAAAACCCAGAAAATAGCTGTATTGAGAGGTTGACACAAAACAAATGTCGAATTAACGATGCTATACAAAAATGTATAGATGGGCAAACAACATTGACCTGTACGTTTGACCTTTCATTAGGAATATTTATAGAGGGTCCAGTATACACCTGTTTCACATGAGTACCGTTAGGATTTGCAGTTAATACACATTGCCCATGATTAGTGTTCGCATCATATAGACGTATTATACACCCATGATTCCTTTTACTTAAATTCACCTCTCCATAATGAATATTTAAATCAAAGGTCAAGCGGACAGGTCAATGCTGTTTGCCTATACCTGAGCAAAAGTCCACCTGGCATGATGTTGTTTGTCTATACCTGAGCAAAAGTCCACCTGGCATGATATATTGATCAGAGAAACCGGAAAAAGTCCCAACTGACCAATATCAGATGATCAAAATGATCTTATTGTAATCTTTCAATTCTAATTTATTTAGTAGCTTTATCCAACAATGTAATAACTGAAAGTAACACTCTAAATATATGAAATCTACACGGATTACAGAAGTGATTGCCAAATTTTGTGTTATAATATATATATTTATTTATTTTCACTGAAAGTTTTACAACTTATGAGTGTATATACAATATAATACAATATTTGGCAATGTTCATGGAAATGGTACATTAAATTGAAATGTTTACAACAAAATAATTATTCTATAATATACAAAATGGAAGTTATAATAACTTAGTTTTATTTACAATTTTTGCCGAAACTTTACAAGTAGAACTATGGAACATCGCTGTCTGACTGCTGAGTAAAAACCGTAAATAATGACACGACTGACCATCTTGAACGAAAGCAAGGAAAAAAGACAAGATGTACACCCAAAATGCGACAGTGCTTGTCATTCAGAGGTTGGTTGGTACACTAGGTGTTTGCCGAGGCACGATAATAGGAATAATATACTCATTAAGACAGACAACCATGCACCAATGACTACTTGTGACTATTTGTGATATATATTAAATAACAATATGCTATATACCGTTGTAAGTAGATGTATTAAATATTATTAACAATGTATTCGCGGCCTGTCCACATCTGAGCGACAAGCAAAGCGGCAATACAAGTGGTTGGGACCTGTCCCCACCAACAAGATGTCGCATTGCATATCACTCACAAATGGACAGTATATATACCGATTGCATAATTAAGAAGCGTTATTCGCGACTTGCCCACATCTGAATAAGAAGCAAAGCAGCAATACAAGTGGTTGGGACCTGTCCCCACCAACAAGATGTCGCACTGCCTATCACTCACAAATGGACAGTATACATACCGATTCAATAATAACGAGATGCACAACGGTATCAGCTATATGTATAAGTATACTTAATTACTATTTACCAAAAAGTTATATATTGGATAAGAAGATTGAACATGCAAATAGACATAGTTTGTTGACCAGTAGATACAGCAAGCGCACAGGTGACTGGGCTACCCCCACCCACAAGGCACCCACTATATCCACTACTCACCAAAGGTATACCTAAGCACATGTACAAATTGTTCTAACAAAAAAAACAAAATACAAGGACATTAAATTAAATAAATGTAATACATACATAAAACAATAACACTGTAATAATACCTAGAGAACAGACATATTATTTCTGATTTTAAGTGCCCTAATCAAATATTTGCCCAGATTTGACAGTTCTTTTACATTTTGTACAGATAGCAGCTGAATTAATTTAAAAACACTGGGTTTGTCGAAGTAATATTTCTTAATAAAACGAGAGCGTAAACTTGAATAAACAGGACATTTCAAAATAAAATGGAACTCATCTTCTATTTCATGACAATTACAAAATGTACAGTATCTTTGGTCCCTAGGAATGTTATAATATCTACCCGTTTCGATGCATAATTTATGGCTTGATAAACGAAACTTTGCAATAACTTGTTTGTGTAACTGTGAGATAGGTTTTGTTAAGTATGACTGGAGACAAAAATGCGAATTTAAAAACTGATATAAGTACCCTTTTGAAGAATTATTAAAGAAGTTTGCGCAATCTTGTTCAAAAATTTCTGTTAACTTTGCTTTATACATTAATAGAAAATACTTTGGATCCAACACATTTTGCTGTAACCATATATATCCCATTCCTATTCTAAACAGTTCATTTTTAACTTGTGTTACCCAACTAAATACATTTGGGTTGATTTCAGCATTTATGCACATTTCATCGTACAATGATTTTAATATGGAATTTTCTGTACAAAGTAAATGGATCCAATATTTCATGATTCTTAATTCCCTACGTATAATAAGGGGATATCTCCCCAGCTCATAATAAACCATATAGTTGGGTGTATTATTGCGTACACATAGCAACCTTTTGCAAAAATCAGTATGTAATTTCTCAATATGAGTTGCTTTATAAAAACCCCATATTTCACAACCATGTGAGAGAATGCTAGAGATATACGTATCAAATAAGCTAACCTTTGTTTCAGTATTAAGTTCCAAATTGCGTGTTGAGTTTTGAAGGGAGAATAATGCTTTTCTACCCTGTTCAACAATACATTTTTCAGTAATAACAAATTTCCCATTAAAATTTAACACTATACCAAGGTAATTAAAACAATCAACAATGTCTAGTTCAGATCCATTGTATGACCAGTGTCCACTAGATTTTACTTTACCACTGTTTCTAAAAACCAAAACTTTCGTTTTATCTGTATTTACTGTTAACTGCCATTCATCTGTGTATAATTTTAACTGATCTAAAAGTGATTGCAGACCCTCAGGTGTCTCGGAAAACAAAACCATATCATCGGCATACATAAAAAGATATAACTGTAACATCTGTAAACTGTAAGGTAAACACGCATCGTGCAAAAAAGAAGATTCACAGTCGTTTACATAAAGAGAGAAAACGGCCACGTTTTCTTTCTTTCTTTTTATCTAGAAGTGTTTTATCTGCCATCATGCATCAGATTTTGGCATTGGTGTTGACCATGCCTCAGTTTCAACTAAAAATTCCCTTAATTTAAATTCAGCAAATCTTTTATTTATTTATTTATTTATGAGTTATATGGAAATATTTGTGATAAAACTTTATGCAAATACTGTAAACTTGAAGTGATCTTTAGAATGACATCTTAAATTCCCGTTTATTTTAAAATAACATTGTTGTTGAGTGTTGACCAGCCACAGTCAGTGGCGTAGCGTGCATATAAGCCAATAATCCTGTGCTTGCACATAATTTTAAATAAGCCGTGTACATTTTCTTGGGATGCATGCGAGCCCAAATACTCAGATCCAGCTCAAATTACTACTGAAGATATGAAGGATGAAAGCGTTTTTAAACCGTAAATTTTAATGGTATATTCAGCTTGGGCAAATAAATGATGAATAGGAAATGGGGGTTCAGCCCCAGATACCTTATAATGTGGCTCCGCATACACGTGCGGAGCTATGTAAACCTATGGGGGATCGCCCGACCGTGAAGTTATCGAGTATAAGCATGCAGATATATCGATTGGGGTGGCAACACAGGTATATACAGCTATGGGGGATCGCCCGACCGTGAAGTTATCGAGTCTTAACATGTTGGTATATCGATTGGGGATTTTCAGTAGCTATTTTAAAACAGGTGTTCCATTTAAATGCTCGCTGATTGGTCCATTTTATTTTAGAGCGGCTGTATATTGCTGATTAATATAACAGCTATTATATTACAATGTTTTTATTTATAAAGTAAAGTAGATAGGGTAAACATGTCAGACTGGAAGGAATTTTTATCGAATGTATATTTCGATCCCAAACAGCCAGCAGGTTTTCGAGGTCCGACCAAACTATATCAGCTGTTGAAAGCTAAAAACTATAAAGTGTCCTTATATGAAGTAAAGAAATGGCTTCAAGATCAAGACAGTTATTCCTTACATAGACCTCTGAAAACAAAATTTAAACGATTGAGAGTCATTTCAGACGGGATAGATGCATTATGGGATGCCGATTTAGCCGATGTTAGTAATTTAGCCAAATACAATGATTCCATGCGTTACTGGTTGGTGGTGATTGATACTTTTTCTAGATATCTATGGGTAGTACCTATGAAAAATAAATCTGCATCGTCAACCCTTTCAGCATTCGAAACCATTATATCAGAGGTAGAAAACCAAAGAAACTGAGATCCGACTACGGCTCAGAATTCAAAAATGCCCTTCTTCAGAAGTACTTAAAACAGAATCATATCACACAGATTATTAGTGGTAGCATATCTAAAGCAGCATACGCGGAAAGAGTCATTCGAACTCTCACTTCTATGATGTATAGATACTTTTCACATAATCAAACCTACCGCTACATAGATATATTACCTAGCCTGGTTTATAACTATAACCACAGCGTACATTCAGCTCTTCATGGACTAAGTCCAGCTACAGTAAATGAAGAAAATGAAGCCCAACTATGGAAAATATGTACATGGATAAGAAACCTAACACTATAAAAGTAGAGCGAAAATCTAAACCCGTCAAAAGATTCAAGTTTACAGTGGGAAATCTCGTTAGAATCAGTCAGCTACGACATGCTTTCAAGAAGGATTATGAAGAGAAATGGAGTCATGAGGTGTTCCGTATATGGAAACGGTTTGGAGACAAAATATTCCAGTTTATAAGATAACAGACTATGATAATGAGCCTATTGAAGGATCTTTCTTTGAAAGCGAGCTACAGAAAGTACATAAAAACCCGGACGATTTGTGGAAAGTGGAGAAAGTACTTAAGCGACGTACACGCAGGGGAGTACCAGAAGTATATGTAAAGTGGTATCAGTGGCCCAACAAATTCAATTCGTGGATTCCAAAATCAGACCTGAAAGATATATAAAGGACTGTTTTCGTATTGGATTTTCATTTTAGAGGTAACCACCATGGAGTCAACATCGTGTTATGTTTGCTGTAAAAAGTTTTCAAGAAAAGATGCCTTACTTAGACATATTCGAAGTGCACACCAGAGAAAAGAATCTCAACATTCTAAAATCAATGAAGCATATCCACCACAAATCAGTCAAGCGTATCCACCACAATCAGTCAAGCGTATCCACCACCACCACCACCACCACCACCACCACCACCACCACCACCACCACAGAGAAGTGAAGTATCTCCACCACCACCACCACCACCACCACCACCACCACTACCGAGAAGTGAAGTATCTCCACCACCACCACCACCACCACCACAGAGAAGTGAATTATCTCCACCACCACCACCACCACCACCACAGAGAAGTGAAGCATTTGGAAAAGATCAAGAATTAATACTCAAACATCCTTTCACATGCATTACATCAGGTCCAACGGGATGTGGTAAAACCAACTTGATCACCAATTTACTTCAAGATACCAGAATTCAACCTGCGCCGCAAAGAATCATATGGCTTTATAGACGATGGCAACCGTTATATTATGTTATTCGCCAGTCAGTTTATCCTCCTGTCGAATTCATTGAGGGTATTCCATTGGAATTGGATAAAGACAGTTTCATTAATCCAAATGTGAGAAATTTATTGGTGATAGATGATCTGATGTCTGTCAAAGACCCGCGTTTAAATGATGTGTTTACCGAAGGCAGTCATCATAGAAACCTTTCCATTATTGTTATCAATCAGAACTTATATTTTAACAAAGACCCCACACAAAGAAGAAACTGCCACTACTTGGTGCTGTTTAATAACCCCATAGATAAACAGAGTGTTCAAACTTTAGCTAGACAGATGTATCCGAGAAAGAGTGAATACTTTATGCAGCATTTTGAGAAAGCAATAGAAACTCCTTATGGATATTTAGTTGTAGATTTAAAAACAACAACACCCGAAATTCAAAGGTTAAGAATTAACGGATTCGATCACATGAATCAGTTGAATGTAACAACAGCTGGAACTATAGCCAAAAATCCTATAAATAGGCAGAATAATTCAAAATCATATCAGTTTGAAGAAAGTGGTCAGAGTGAGCAGACGTTAATACAGCAACAAGAAGTAAACATGGAGAAAAATCCATCATGTAATGACTGCGGTATTTTATTTTCAACCAGCTATGATCTACAGCGTCACATAAAACGTAAGTGTCCTATGACCCAGGACGAATCACATAATGAAGATGAAACTCCAACTAAACGCATCAAGTGGGCGTCTTACCCACCAAGTGGAAACGATGACTCTGAACAAAGTGATGCCGGTAGCGAGACTAGTGAGGATGAGGATGATTCTGGATTTAATGCTATGATTGATGAAATTTATGAGAAAACACGGGAAGAGTTTAACCGAAAAGTGAAGTCTATAGAAGATGACCAGGACATTTCTTTAAACGAAGCCAGAGAAGAAGCAAGTGAACAAATGCTACCAAAGTATAGAAGAGAATTATTAGAAATGTATAATGAGTACATTTGTACTATGTATAACCTCAAACATAGTTCAATTCATAGGGAAATAATATCCCATATTGATGAAGAATTAGAGATGGACGTTGATATAGAAACTGCCGTGTCAAGAGTACTTAGAAAACACAAAACCATGTTTGACCCTCTCTTCGAGGATGCGGCATATGACTCCGACGATGAGGCTTCAGACAGCGACGATGATGGTGATGCTACGTATACAGATGAAGATTGAGATTTTTTTGTAATGTTGCAGTGGGATAGCTCCCCGACCTATTGTAACACATGACGGGGAGAATAAATTGTAAATATAGATTAAACTTGTCTTTGTTGGTTTACTATGTAAATTTCTTAAGAGATGTATGAAAATACTACTATACATTTCCATCAATCTAGAACAGATGCAAGTGAAATAATTCTGACTGAATTGTGAAGGATCCAGTCTTACGGGAAGCAAGTTTGCCTTTATTCCAGATACTCGCGTACTAACGGCTATGATATTGAAAGTGAAATAATCTTGAACCGTATGTTTTAATATCTTATTCAACTTCATAACAACTTATAAACAACAAGAATTATATATATATTGTATTTTTTTTTATTTACATACATTTTCATATAGTTTACAAGTAACAACATAATACAAATTAAACATGATTGTGTATGTCTTTATGACCATGAGCTAAAGTATCTATTCCAGAATCTAAAACATAACGTTTATCATCATAGGGGGAAAGGCTTGTTTTATTCAAGGTGACACTATACAATTCATGATTATAACTCCTAATAAAATTCATATTATGTTTAACAAACTCTTTCTAAACAAACACTCTCTATACAAATGATGTTTTAACTTTTTTTCATTACACAAGACTTAACACCCTTAGCTGTACATTTTTGCACCAACTTTGATTCGTTATCATACATAAACTATACATCTTAGGTTTGAGACCTGCAAATTCATGCACCACACACCCTCACATTCATCCTTCATTTTCCCCAAAACAGCCTCATTTTTAGGATTGTACAAAAAGTGATCTTTGGGATAGTGCTAGTATCAAACTCATCAAAATTATCTACCATATCTGATAAATATTATCTGTCTCTATTTCATAGCATAGAGAATCAGTATCAGTGAATAATAACTTTGCATTTTTTCCATACTTTTCTTCATAAAATCATAATGGAATGATACATAGACAACTTTGAGAGATCTAGTACACAAAATCCAGCATATATGGTCTGTTCATAACTATGTTAACTCTTTTCAAATTAAACACCTACTAAATCTTTGTTAAAAATTTTATAAGACTGAAAGTTGGGTTTAGAAGTCAATTTCTAAGTCTCCGTTTTGTCGTGACTAGTTCTACATTCACCCTTTTTCTCATGTTTTCCATGCATTTTCCAAAAACAGAGTTGTTCAAAAGTTTAAAAAAATCTTTTTCGAATTTGTTTTTTGCTTGTTTCTTTTCTCAGTGTTGAAAGTTATGTATGGTTCTAACCAAGTAGATTGTGTAAATTCAATTGCCCTATGTACCTTTGTTAACTTCAGGCCATGAGTCAAAATAATACTTTAAATTTCTGTAGTGTACTACATAATTCTTTTATAATATAAATTAGGAACAAGTTTTTTGGATGATTTCCCCTTTATTCCTAACGTCTCTTTTAAGTTTTAGTATGACTTGATAGCATGTCATCGGTAACAGTCATTGTCTCAGGGGCTAAAGGATAGTCAGAATGCATATCATGTAGGTGTGGGGGGTATTCTAAATCAACTTCAGTATTATTACCAGTCTCAGCATCATCTGAAATGCTCATTACATCTAAACATTGTAATGATCTGGTGTTAGCCAGGCGAAGTCTTCTCTGTAGGGGCTTGGACATGCTTTCCCCATACAGATTGTTTTTGTCATAATACATGATCCACCTTTTTGTCTGATGTGGGTCAAAGTCGGGAAACTTGTGGATTGTTGGCTTAGCATACTTTTACTTATCATAGCAACACCTCCCCTAATACCCTTTTCTATCATTAATACCATATCTATATCATCTAAAAGCTGAAGTTAACCCCGTTTCTTTAGCATAGCATCCCAAGCAAGACCGGGTGAGCTATAGTAGTGAGCTGGGTCTAACTTGAAATAGTCTAAACAGAGGGTTCTGAAATTTTCAAACACATCTGCTAATAACAAAACATCCGTTTGTAAATATAAATCGTGATAGTCCCCAAAAGATTTCAAATTAAATGTTTTCCAAACATTGTGTGCATGCTGATAATCAAAGTCAGATATCTCAACTTCATTCAGTTGTTATAGAAATTTTCCTTACTTGGGAGACTTGTCTCTAAAAATATATCTGGACCCGAAACATAGTCATAAGGATACACACCTTTTCTCAGTAATAGATTATGCTGTTCGGGATCAGGGAAATGACTCAGTAAATTTTGAAATTTAGAACTGTCTTCTGCAAGTAAATTTTTAACTAATGTGTCGAGTGACGCATTTAAAAATTGTAGAGAGTCAATGAATCTCAAATTACCCAGAGAAAAAGAGATATATTTTTCCATATTGTTGGGAATACAAGTTAGTTTTTTATTTTTAAACTTCCCAACAGAAGCCATTAATAAATGAGAATCGTAGCCTCTTAAGTTATGAAAAACCACTGGAATGTAAAATTCAACTTTACCAGCTTTCTTTGATTTTCTGTATTGCAATTGGAAATTACAATTATTATGGGCAGCACCTCTAAACTGTCCCGTTAAATGACAGTGGTCCCTTACCCTGTCTGTACCCAACACCTGTCCACATATATGGCAAGTTTCGGTATTTTTGAATAAGTGTTCTTCTTCAGTTGTGAGATCATGGGTTTAACCCGACTTAAATATCAGTTATTGTCTTTTCTTCTAGTAAACATTTAAAAAAATTATCAATTACATCTGGTCCCTATATACCTTAGCTGATTTTGAAAGTTCGCTTTCGGAGCATACAACCCTATAACAAAATCCTGAGGGTTCGTGTTTTTGATACGGTGTTGTTGAATTAGTACTTGTATCAGATGTAGGTTGCGTAAAGGATTCAAAGTCAGCATAAATAATAAATGGGACTCTTAATTGTTTTTGAATGTTTTTAAATTCTACTCGTTGTTGCTCTGGTTTTGGAAAACTAATTTTTTGAAGACCATGAGGAGAACAGTAAGGAATGTGTTGCTCAAGAAGACTATTAGAAGTAAAACCATGTAGACAATAATTACAATAATATGTGGCACAACGATGCGCTGTCTGTCACTAGAAGTCGACTTAAATTTCTAACAAACAGTAATGTCGCTTGTGTCTTAGAAAAATAATAAAAATTGACATGGTGGTGCATCTGTCGGTTTTCTGTACTATGTAAAGGAAAAATTTCTTCTCCTCATACCCAAAACACGTTAACAGAGATTTGATTTTGTTTCTCAAACTTAAGGTATTGTGATAAAGGCATAGGAAATTCTAAGTTAGAGAGGTTTAATCTGTTCATATTGTAATAATTAGTTTACACGCTCAGCATGATCTTTATTACTAACAGGTGTAAACTAGCTAAACAGACCACATGAAACATTTGATCAGAATTTGAATATTTAGAACAGCTTTCTTCTTAATAAGTTGAGCAGGAAGAGGAATGAAAAGAACTGCCAGAAACGGGAGAATATTCAACAGTATTGACTTCTAATTTTAAAATTGATCGATTGACCAACCACTTCCATCTTTTTCGAAATTTTGAAAAGACGTATATAAATTTTGAAAAGCTTCAGCTAATGTTCTCGCAATTGAGACATATTGGTACATGTAAAATTAATGGATCTAAATATAGGTTCGACAATAAACTCATCATTCACATATATTGACTAACTTCACAAATAGTGTTAAATACCATTTCAAACCTTTCATAATTGTAAATTTTTCACGTATATATCAAAATATACTGTTCATTATCAATAAAAAAACTGTAATATGTCCCACAAGTTACCTGGGTTCGGTAACAATTCCTCTGTTGATACAACACCGTCTAATGCCTCTTTGGGGTTTGACCCTCCGGTCTGGTTGTTGATCCATCGCTCCCTTCTGTTAATACAGGAATCACAGACATCGGTCTTTAGACTGTAAAATCGTTCGGGAAGGGGTCTGTGACACCATGCACATTCTCTTCCTTGTTCTCCACGGTTTGCAGAATTTCTTCCGCTAAAAGCTCTTTTTCGCGGCCGCACCAGTTACATTTCGCTACAGTGGTTGGATTGTTTTCATCTGCCTTTTGTTTTTTATTAATGGTTTGGATGGCTTCTTCCGACGGACGTTTTCTATTTTCTTTCCCTTGACCGCTACAGAACCTTTGGTGTCGTTTAAAAGTATCACTTCTATTACATTTGTAGCCGCAGCCGCAGGTATATTCATTATTGCCATGAGCTGATCTTTGGTGTCGTAGTAAGTTTCTTTTCACACTATATGTTTTACTGCATATATTACAGGTTAATTGTGAACTGCTGGATGGTGTAGATATCTTATCCGCCGCTAATTCTATTCTTCTTAAATTAACTGCGACATCATCCATCCTATTGTTTAAGGCAGCCCATTCATTGAGTGCGTCTACAGTTGTAAATCTGTTTAAATCCATCGTCGTGAATTTACACAGGTATAAAATAAATAAAGCTTATATATAACTGGGATGAAACACTGTCCGATAAAGTAAATACCGTTTGCTTCTATACACTGTTGAGCGTTCAGGTTAAATATTTAAAAAATCGTCTGCTTCTATACACTGTTAAGTGTTCAGGTGAAATATTAAAGTTTTACACTTTAAATACTGCTGTCTACCTGTGGTAACTTTAACCCCGCTCAGGTGAATTTTACAGCTAGAATAATATAACGATGTGACTTCTATCGCTGTTCAGTAAACACTGATAACGATGACGCTGCGCAACAGCTTATATATGGACAATATTAAAACAGCCGCTCTAAAATAAAATGGACCAATCAGCGAGCATTTAAATGGAACACCTGTTTTAAAATAGCTACTGAAAATCCCCAATCGATATACCAACATGTTAAGACTCGATAACTTCACGGTCGGGCGATCCCCCATAGCTGTATATACCTGTGTTGCCACCCCAATCGATATATCTGCATGCTTATACTCGATAACTTCACGGTCGGGCGATCCCCCATAGGTTTACATAGCTCCGCACGTGTATGCGGAGCCACATTATAAGGTATCTGGGGCTGAACCCCCATTTCCTATTCATCAAATAAACTTTAATCCGAGGCACTATATTAATCAGAACAGAATAAAATAGAATGATAGAAAGTGGACTTGTTGATCGAATTGTGGAAATCACGATCACAAAGCCAGGTGTAGACCACGCTCGATGTTGCTTAACTTCTTGCTAAGCGGGACAGTATGCCGAATGAGCTAACGGTTTTTTCATAATCCATAGACCCAGTAGAAATGTTTACACCTTTGATCAATAGAGTTGTTGCTTCAGAGAGCAAGATTGATTGATTGAATGAGATTTTACGTTCAAGTAAAGAATATTTCACTTATAATAAATATCGAGACGTCACTAGCTGTAGGTGAAGTGACAGAAATTTTTGCGCTCAGAGCAATGTACAATTAAGGCTCTTTAATCTTTAATTTAACGATGCAACACCCACTGTGAGACCGGCATCAGTTTTAATGTCTCGATCGAAGGACCTGTGACAAAAAACGAATTTTAACCCTTTTACCCATGTAAATATTGATTTAAAATGCAGAAAAATACATTTAATTGTTCCATTTTTTCAAAAATAAATTCCGGGGGTGGGTGGAGCATACCCCTGTTATAGCTTAGCAATGACGCGACTACGGCGCAGTTTCACAATCATTCCTTAACACTTAAATTTAGCGAATCTTTATTAAGCTACATGAAAACTTTTGTGATAAAACTTTATGCAAATGTTGTAAGCTTAAAATGATCCTCAAAACTGAGGTCTCGTGTCTCAGTTCACACTAAAGACACCTATGTAGGGTTCGAAAAAGCGTAGGTCACATGTGGCCGCTACAAAGGACGCTTACAATAAGAAGAAGTGATTGGAAGTGACAAAGCAACGTAAACCAATATCTTTTACAATAGATGAGCCTGACTTGCTGGTGGATATTTTCTTTATGTTATCCCTTGTCGGGCGTCCAGAATTGATGGGCAATCGATTTTTTTCTCAATAAAAATAAAACATATTCCCGAAAAATTATAGTTGTGATAATCCATATGAATTTGGTTCGAAACAGTATAACAAGGCTAAACTTTCACCTTGCAGCTGATTTGAACTATCAAATGTATTTCAATTTAATTTGGCGGCTTTTTTTTTAATCAATTTGATTCGGTGGTTTTTTCTTTGTATGTCATCGTCAGATAGTCAGCCATGAAATTATCAAATGATAATATTTTATTTCAATTAAGGAATAAAGATGGAAACTATTGCATTCATTAGATAGAATTTATTATATTATTATTATTATTATTATTATTATTATTATTATTATATTATTATTATATTATTATTATTATTATTAATTTGGCACCCATCTTGGACATTAGATATTCAGGAATTATGCATTTTAACGCCGCAGTCAGTCTCTGATATACGAAAGCCTATTAGGTTCATGAAAATAAAAAATTAAAAGGCGTAATTTAAATCGAAAAAAAGCGTAATTACACGAATTTAAAGGCGTTAAAACGCGAAATAAAGGCGCAATAACGCAAATCGAAAGACGTTAGAACGCGAAATAAACGGGCGTAATAACGCGAATTGCCCGAAAGTTTCAGGTCGCGTTCTGAATACGTCTTTCTTTCGCGTTATAACGTCTTTCAATTTGGGTTATTGCGGATTTGTTTCGTGTTATTACGCTACGCCTTTGTTTCGTGTTATAACGCCTTTATTTCGCGTTATTATGCCTTTATTTTCTGTTATTACGCGTTTTAATTTTTTATTCATGAGCCTAATATGGTTTCGTAACATTTTCTATAGACCACTTTCAATCCCAACTAATGGCAAAACATAATTATGATATTAATTATTATAGTCCGTCTTAAACTGCGTGTTCCGCAGGTGCTCTTTCATATATACTATCGCCAGGAGTTACAAACAAGAACACGCAGTCACGTGACCACTCTCTGCAATGTTTATGTTCCCGCCATCTTTTGTTGATATTGAAAAATAATTTATGCTACAGAAGCTGATAGAAATCCCGCTTTAAACCAGCTTTAACACTAAGTATTACAATATTTTGATGTTTTTCTGTTACACTGTTATATTTTGCACTTTTGGAAACACACGATTTTATTGAGATTATGCAGCTATTTGTGAAAAGGGCAGTTCGTCGAACCGGCTTGGTAAAGCTGTTTCTTCGCGTTTTGCAAATATTGATTTATTTGGGTTGAACAATGGCATCCTCACATCAATATAAACACGTTCACACTATCTCTTGCAATTGCATATATCTATCGGAGAAAAAATTGTTCACTTGTAAATTGTAAAAAAACAGGATGCTGAATAAAATTTAAGAAGTTTGATAATTTTACAACTTCGGGTTTATTGAAGGAGTTGTCTTCCTTACCATAGGCATAACATTTCTGTTGTAAAATATCTTAACTGACGTGTTAGTGAATTACACATATACCCTGCTCCCTCCCTCCATGGTCACTTTACCATTTGATGGGTTGGCTCTTGACTATAAACTATATAATATGGGTTATTGCATTTTTAATCAACCCCCCCCCCCCCCCCCAATTAGGCATTAGGCTTCCATGTTTACAACAATCTGTAATTATTTGCATGAATGCTATGAAATGAAGTGATTTCGTTTACACAGAACACTGCACAATCTAATACTATAACAAACCAGTATCCCTTAAAACACAAGTTTTTACAATATTAGAACTGTTACAACTTGCTTCTTCAGTTAATAAAAGTAAGATGTTCAGATTTTGTCTATATTAAATTGCAAAAAAAAAATCTTTTGCTTTTTGAAAATATTGCATTTTAAAGTAGCACTTGAAAAGGAGAGTTGATTTCATGACATCACAGTACTTCTTTACACTTTTACACAGACATTTTTCATTTTCCAGTTTACAAATTTTGTAAACATTTAATAGCCAACATGAAACCTAAATGTGTATACTTAGAAGCCTTAAGTGCGAGTGATATATCGGTGTATTGGTTTCGATCCTTATTTAGCTATTTCCCCCCTTTTCCATCTTCGCATCTTTTCTATGGGAGTCTAGTCTTCCTATATTTGTTGTACTATCTGACTGCATACTTCCTAATTAGAAGCACAACATTATTATTGTTATTTTTGTTGTTATTATTATTTTCTAATTTCAGAGGTGTTATTACAATTTTGTTTGTGTACATTGATAGAAAGTCAAGATGCCTGGAGCAAGACCGGGAAGAAAAGCCAAAGAAAAGGCTATAGAGCATAATATGGCTGAACCCTCATCAGAATTATCAATGTAAGATCAATTTCTGTCTTGTCCCTAGAAGGAATAGTTGAAGGTTGTATTTCCACTCTCTATTCCTCTCCACTCATTGAAAATTTCCTTACATACCAGTATAAGTTTACTACAACATTGGTTTGAAAACACAATAAAACTGGTTATCATTAAGACAAAATTACATTTACTCAACAGACATATAAATGTCTAAGAATTATTATTGTAATAATAATTTATGTCCCTTGAAATGTTGTTTTGTGTCTCATTGTGGAAGTAATTTGATGGACAGATGTTTAGTTTTTGAAACAGATTAAGGATGTTACTGTTTTGAATATTAATTTCTGAATTGATTATTCCCTCACAAACAAAGTTAGGAGGGGATATATGTTAGCAACTGGAGAACCCGATTTGACAGAGTTATTGCCCTTTATTACACAATATGTCATTGCGAAGGGATTATTATCAGTTATGATGCCTTGTTTACTTTGAATATTTCAGACCTGATAATGATGGTGATAGTGATTTTGAGGAGCCGGCGGCACCAGTTATTATTAAAGAGAGAAAGAGAAAACCAAAGAAAGATGACACATCTGTAAGTGCATGTGTACCTATGTTGTCTAAAATGTTGCAAATTAAATTAAGATTTCGTCTTCTCAAGTCTAGAATATTTACATACAATATTGACTTCACAAAGTATCAGAAATATGATGCCATGTTTGTTCAATGTATTGATACAGCAATATTGTCTCTTGTCTTGGCTATTGAAAAGGGTAGGCATAAGGGTATAGAAAGGAGGATAGATTATGTAGGTTTTGTCATTTAAAATGTATAGAAGATTATTTAGCACTTATTTGCAATGCTTACAATAATATACCACATAAATTTCTTTAAAATATTTCAAAAATCCTACTTATCAGAAATTTTATTATTCTTATGTCTTCAAAAATTATTACTGTTGTAAAAAATTTAAGCATGTATATATATTATGCATTAAGAGAAAGGTCTACAAATATTGACATTTAGAAATCTGTATTTGGTGTGAAAAATGTTATGTAGTATTCACATTTTGCCATTTACACCGCTATTGATAGTAATTTATTGTGATATGGGCCTGAGGCCTTTAGTCAATAAACACACACACACACACACATATATTATTTACATAAATATTGACTTCACAAAGTATCGGGAATATGACGCCATGTTTGTTAAATGTAGCATATATATATATATATGTATATTCGTAAGCAACTCCAAAATTTTAAATATTACAGGACATGTCCGTATTAGATCCAGCAAATGTTAGTATTTAGGATTGTTTGTGTTTGTCCTCCAATGAAGACAAATTGATAGTTTCTCATGTTTGATTGAAATTTTGAATTAGATTTACTAGTTTCTTAACTAAAGGTACCACCCTTTACAGGATCATGGAATTTTTGATTTCAAAAATCAAATGTTTCTAGGTTACGATTAGTGGGTACAAAAGATAGACAGTTGGAGACATATTGTTGCTGAACAATTCTTTTAAAAATTAATTAATTAGATTAGATTAATGTTGCTTTACGATCCAATGAAGATTATTTCACTTATAGCAAGGTAGTCATTTCAGGAATGGTGGGGAAACAAGAGTGCCTAGAGAAACCATTGGCCTTTAGCATACAAACTGACAAACTTTCTCACACTAGGATCTGTCCCGAGTTGGATTCACACCTAGGCAGTGAGGGGCATTGTGATCCATAAGTACAAGCTTTAAACCACTTGGCCACGAAGGCTCCTATAAATGTATGAGCGTGTAGATGTAACTTTTTAACTTTTGCTTTTCCAGGCAGTGAAGAAACCTCGCCAGGGAGGAAGGGGAAGGAAAAGGAGTGGAGAAGAGGAAGATCCAGGGACTGGGTGTATGTTTGATGTAGTTAGGGGTGGTAGAGCCTCACTTCAGGTAAATAAAATAACACTAAGGTTTTTGTGCATAGAAATAAATTTGTTTAATATTAGGATGTGGTATTTTTACAGTAATTTTGTTACATATTTGAAAAAACTACCTTCTGCCTTTAAGATTTGGAATATTGAAGTTCTGTGATCTGGCAAACTGCATTATAGTATGCTGGCAATAGCTAGTATCTTCACTGCAAAGACAAATTGTTGTGGTACTACCCAATATTTTGTGTGTAGGGACAGCTAGATTTAATTTTTGCAGTGCATCACTGTTGTTTTGGGAATTTAAGTGGACAAATTTGGAAATTTTAGTAATTTTTCTCAAGGGGAAACTACCTTTATTCGGGAGTAATATTAAGCAAACAAAATCACTGTTTTATGCAAGGAAAAATGTGCACAAAAATAATTCCATAAAAAGTAATTATGTATGTATATTAATTTGAATCAATTATACTATGAACATAAGATCAACAAAATAAAGATCATTGCATTTAAAGCAAGATTTTTTTCAGAAAAAAACCCTAAAATGAAGAATTTACAATTTGTTAATAAAGTTGAATAATTTGTTATAGATAGAAAGAATTCTATCACAACAAACTATTTATTTCATTCATTCATTCATTCATTCATTCATTCATTCATTCATTCATTCATTCATTCATTCATTCCTTTCTTTCAGTCATTAGTGGATGATTGGATTGATGGTTATAACAATGATAGAGATGCCGCTTTGTTAGAACTTATACAGTTCTTCATCCAGTGCTCTGGCTGTAAAGGAAAAATCAGTCCATACATGTACGCCAATCAAGAACACGCTGAAATCATCCGTAAAATGACAGAAGAATTTGATGAGGTACGAAAAAATAGTAAAAATGTCATATTGATCAATAAAAATGTTCTTTTAAGTAAATTATTAGGGTCCAATTCAATTTTTGTTCAGCTTATTTAATCCCCAAATTATTTACAGTCCTATGGCTTCAATTTATCAACTATATGTCATTGTAAATTAAAAACTGAAACAGTATTTCTGATTTCATCCCCAGGTTAAGCATCACATAAAACCAATTAGGTATATTGATTAAATTCGGTTGAGGAGCTTTCTATATTTTGAGTTTGTATTGATAATCTTTGGAGTGATATTTATTTAGGAATTACAGTCCAACCCAACCTGCCTTAAAGGCCACCTCTATATAAGGGCCATCTGCTTGTAAAGGCCAGTAGAATTGCATCCCAGTTGTTCTTTGTTTATATTATTTGAACCTGTATATAAAGGCCACTTTTACTGGTTCCCTTAGGTGACCTTTATAGACAGGTTTGACTGTATATATATATGTATGTATTCCCAGGCATGGACATGACTAGTCAGAGAGTTGAGTTCAGTTTACTCTTAAACATATTGACATTTTAACGGAACATTATAGGTTGGAAGAGAAATCACATTCTCTGCCACTAATGCCACTCCAAAGAAATAAAAAATTACTTATTTATTCTAGGATTTTTCAGATGGGTTTATTTTCAAAACAAAATCTTTTATGGTAAAAAAAAGGGATCAGTGGCCCCATGTCCCCTTTTAGAATGAACACTGACTTTGACACAAAAAGTAAATGTACTAATTCCAGTTTTGATATTTCAGGATAGTGGAGATTATCCATTGATAATGAGTGGTCCACAGTGGAAAAAATTCAAGAACAATTTTTGTGAGTTTGTACAAGTGTTGGTAAAGCAGTGTCAGTACAGTATTATATATGATCAGTGTATGATGGATAATATAATCTCACTACTGACAGGATTAACTGATTCTCAGGTCAGAGCCTTCCGTCACACAAGTACCTTGGCAGGTAAGAAAACTTATGGAATGATTTTGCATAACAGCCCTCACTGGGAGTCTGGGACTATTTACTAGGTTTCTAAAAAATTGAGAACTAATTAGTAGCCAAATTTCCAAATTCAGCAGATCCTACCATGAAATAGCACGGATGTCCATGAATATTTCCCAGTATAGTTTATTTTCCACAAAATTGCTAACATAGGTTACTTTATGAAAGAATTTCTTAGAAATTGGTAGACTATGGTAATTTTGGCTCTCAGTAATGGATACATATGGAATGATTTTGCATAGCTGAAAAGCTCTCATTGTGGCTAATTTTGGACTGAAAGTAAGCCCCTATCTCTAAATAGTAAGTAATTGTTATTTCTGATTTAGCCACTGTTTCCAATTTGTATCAGTTTACACTTAATCTGAAGAATTTATAATTGAAAATACAAGTACATGTATCCAGGTGATGATAATAAGGCTGAAAGTGCTCTACAAATAGAGTAACTACATGTAAATGCAATTTGGTCTACCGCTTAATGTAATTATCAAGAAACATTTTTCCAAACTGCAGCAAAACCTCATTTTAAAAATTTCATTGACCCCAGCCTGAATTAAGAAATTTAGTGATTGGAGATAAAGCAAACAAGAAACAAACATTCCTTATAGGTTTTGTATATGAAATTTTCTTGACATCAGTTGGAAAGTATTTCATAATAGTCATTAAAATTCTTTTGCACATTGTGTCTCAATTTGAGAATCGAACATGTGCTTAGTGTTATGTGTCCTTAATGTGGTTGATATATCAATAAATTGAATTTTAGATATTAAACCCCCAACCTCCCACCACCACCCCCCCCCCCCCCCCCAAAAAAAAAAAAAAAAAAAAAAAAAAAAAAAAAAATCTGGAGAGGCCTTTGAGTGACGGGCTAATCTTACCGTTTAAAAATTTCAGCTATGAAGTTGATGACAGCTTTGGTAGATGTGGCACTGAATCTGAGTATAAACTTAGATAATACACAGAGACAGTATGAAGCAGAGAGACAAAAACAGCAACAGAAACGAGCGGCTGATAGATTAGATATGTTACTACAGCGTAGACAAGAGGTATTTATTAATGATATGATGGCGTTTTATTTAAAACATGTCTGCCTACATGTGACTTGTAAAGTTACAGCAGCATTTACATAACTAGTCTATCGTAGACAGAATCACCTATTGAATTTCGTATAGTTTAATATCTTTCAAAACAAGATCTGAATAACCAAGAAACAGACAGGAGATATTAATATGTAGAGTTTTGGTTCAATTTTGTCTTCCAAGTTGAGCCTGAAGACTTCACGACATAAGTCATCTTATTGATTAAATAGCCCCATGGTCATGTACATTTAAAACTTAATGGCTGATACAAATATATACATCTGAAATTTCTATGCGCTAAAGCAGTTTACAGTATTTTATAGCAAGGTATATTCTGAATTTTGAAACTATGAACAAAAATGCAGTACTATTTGAATCTTGGCTGTTTTTGAGTTCACTATTGACAAGACACACGTCATGTAGATATAAAATTTACATACTGCCACATTTCATAGTTGGTCTTTGTTTTATTTCATAGCTGGAAGAAAACCAGGCAGAAATCAGAAACATGTTGACATACATATTTAAAGGTGTGTTCGTGCATCGTTACAGGTAAGAAAATATACCAGTAATCTATCTCTTGTTAGTCTCTGTTACATGTGCACTGCCCTGCCCCCACCCCCATATTGCTACATGCATGTGTTGTTGATCTTTCAAAAGAAGACCTATAATTTAACTCATCAATTAAAATGCTGTATCCATAATGATAATGGATATGTATGTATAACAATGTTTTATGTACATGTACATGACGTATGTCTTGTGTAAAGTTTGACTTGGCAGTTCTGCAGTTGGCATTATGCAAAAAGTTCTTTAAATGCACCCTTGTCAGTTGACATAAGATTATACCCCGCTTCGAAGACGAAGGGGCATACTGGATTACCTCTCTTCTTCCATATGTTGGTCCTTCCAAAACAAACATGTTTGTAACAGTGTTCTCACCAACTACTTAACACAGTAACGTACCGATTTCAAGTTCGCCAGACGTTTCCTGACTTAGTTTATTTTTGAATATTTATGGTCAATGGTTGAAAATTTTCGTAACAGTTTTTTCAGCAACTACATGTCACAGCTACTTCAGTATTAGGTCCCATACTGTAAGTACTAGTTTTAGGTGTGCCTGACATCTACTTCACATTTTCTTTCTTCTAATATATGTTAAAAGCAGGGTATACAAAGCAGGGTTCACACTGACTTCAATCTTTTTTTCTCCAAAACTTTCGCCAGAACTATTTTTTTTTCGCCAAATATAATTTTCATGGACCAAAGATATTTTCTGATGTAATTGTAATTCCTAAGTTTAAATTTAAGAGAAATAAAATTGTCTAATACAATGCATGTCTGATGACATGAAAAACAACAACAGTTTTCTTGTTTTATTTCTTTTATTCGATGACAACTTTGGAGCTTTAGCCAAATTCTCCAAGTCGTCAGTTGGTTTACGTTTAACCATAATGGCACAGTGGCGATATTGCCAATAATCTGATTTCTTTGACTTCGCATGTCGATTTCTAAGTCTATCCATCGGTTGATCAAAGATGAGGCACAAGCTTCGTAATTATCGAAAAGTACTCAGCGTCCAAAGATCTAATCGTGGATAATTAATCGTTCTAAATTACCTGTGTTTATCCGTAAATGTTCTTGGGACACTACACAGACGCCGGTCGCGACTTGGTAATCACTTGCTCACAACGTTAATCTCGTTAAAGGATTAATCCACCTGTAATTAACACCTTCACGTGTGGACTTTTGTTAATTCAACATCATGAGCATGGCTTCGATGACCCAAATAAATACTCATTCGGAACTCATTAGATTGATCGTTTGATATACACATAGACGGAGACGGAAACCTGTCGCTTGAACGACTCTCTACTCATGTCCGTGATGTGCAGTGAACCTGTTAATGTAAACATTTTTTTCGCCAACACTTTCGCCGATGTTTAGTTTTTATCGCCAAATTTATTTATTTTTCTCATTTTGCAAAAAAAGCGAATGGCAGCTTGAACCCTGATTTGTGAGCTGTAGCTCACAGATTTCTTGTTTTGAATTGTGTTTATATTTTATTTTTGACAAATATACTGTATCCTTTCATATTTACTTTGTTAATAGTTTTCATATTCACATACATATTTGATGTTTTAGAGATACACAACCAGAAATCCGCTCAATTTGTATGGCAGAGATTGGAGTCTGGATGAAGAAATATCCAAATATGTTCTTAGATGACAGTTATTTGAAATATGTTGGATGGACACTATATGACAAGGTATTTTAATAGTACTGGGTTATTTTAGCTCAGGTAAATAGTGATAGTATTTGCTTTATACATACGTGTATGTATTTTCATAAAATTGACAATTTTGATTCAGTTCAATTTAACTTTTAGTCAGGTTCAACTATGATAGAAGAAAATTATTTACTCACTTGCTACTTACATGTGTAAATGTAGAAGTTAAGTTGTAAACAGGCCTCAAAATTTAGGCCAGATTGCTTGGTGTGACATATAACTTTTCAATCAGACCTGTTTTTCTGATTTTTCAGCTAGACCTGTGACTTGTAACGCTTTGTAAATTTCCCTATTTATTCTGTTATAAAAACATTTAAATTTTCAGATTCTATTTGGTTACAATATCAGGATATCAGTCATTTTGGACACTGGTTGTAATATAAATAATGTTGTCACCTTGCCTTTTTAGGTATATACACGTACAGTTTAAATGGCTTTGTATTTTCTGTGTTTGTAAAAACAACAGTCTTGATACATGTTTGTATTAAGGAAAGTTTAGTTCAGAAAAACAGAAAGTTATAGTAGCAAGCATGTTTATTGCTATCTGCTTATAAACCTTTTTATATACTGTTCTTTTTTTCAGGTTGGTGATGTACGTCTCTGCTGTTTACGAGCTTTAAGTCCACTCTATGAGACAGAAGATTTAGCACACAAATTAGAATTATTTACCAACAGATTTAAGGTAAATCATACAATTTACTTCTTTAAGCTTGCCTACACAGCATATTATAACCAATTAATGTTTTTTGAAAGGTTTTAATAAGACTTGTTTCATGTAGCTATACTGTTACAGAGCTTTATTTAAGAAAAGGGACAAAAAGATTTAGAAGGAAAGATAGAGTGTTTGATATTGCATACCTATAATTTTTGTAACTGTATCTGTGACTTGTTCCATCTTAGTTAAATGTTTGCAGTTTAAAAAAAAGAATTTCAACAGTTGGGATGAGAATAGTGATATTAGTGTAATGGGCAGGGGTATTATAAATAAACAGTAATAAACACATAGTTAAAAATTTGCCATCATACCTCACTTCAAATGAAGTGGTATATATATACATATTTGTTTTACAGGATAGAATTGTAGAAATGACATTAGACAAGGAGTTTGAAGTTGCGGTACAGGGAATTAAATTGGTTATAAATGTCCTCAAGTAAGTATGACTATAGCTTTTTGTGTCTCATTATCGTTACTCCTGAAAACTTAACTATTATTCTAATTGATGTAATTATCGCCTTCCTTTTGAAGAATAGGGATATTTGAAGTTTCGTCCATCCTTCCCACTTCTTGTCCAGAACAATAATCCAAAATCATGAATCACAATTTTTAAACTTGGTGCAAATCATCAAAAGTTATAGAAAAGGAGCATCTTGTTAACTTGTTGGTTTGCCAATTTTCCTTTGAATTATGGCTCTTTAAAGTTTTCATTATCCGTAGTAAATCTCCAAAAGTATTTATCAGAAATTTACAATTCTTCGTAGACTTATCAACTACATGTACATGTATGATAAGACATGTGCATGTTATAAATCTGAGTTGGTTTTCCAATTTTCTTTGGAGTTATGGTCCTTCAGATATTTTGAAATGGGAAATTTTTTTCCCACTGATTTAATAGAATGGGGTTTACCACTGTACCATGTTATACTCTCTAAAGTTTGTGCGGATCACATTTCCAATGGATATAGAATTGCATAAGATGACGTTTCATGTAAAAATGACGTTAAAACAGGGTTCGTACAGGCCTGGAAAAGTCCTTAAATTTTTAGGTTTGCCCTAAAAAGACCCTAAAAACAAGTCTGACCCTAAAAAGCGGTTGAATTTATCTGGAAGGCCCTAAAAAGCCCTTGAATTTGGCCAGTTAGGTGTTTGGATTATTATATTAGTGGTTGCAAATAGACTGATATACACATGTATATAAATAAATAGATTAATTAATAAGTTGCGTTGAAATGAGCAATTTAAAGGTACCTGGCCCTCCGGAATGCCTAACTTCTAACTAAAATTGTCCCTCTGATTAGGCATTAAATTTGCAAATAAGACCCTGAAAAGACCCTAAAAAGTCCTTAAATTTGGAGTTTAAATGTTTGTACGAACCCTGTAAAACATTTCACACAAACGTAAAAAGTGGCAAACTCCCTTAAGTATTATTTATTGATTGTTATTTTTTGTATTTTGTAGGTTTAATGATACAATATTATCTGACAAAGACTGTGAGAATGTGTATGAGTTGGTATATTCATCAAACAGACAAGTTGCCCAAGCAGCGGGAGAATTTTTAAATGCCAAACTCTTCAAACAGGACGAGGAAGCCACAAGAACACTTAAAATACATAAAGGAAAGAAACAAAGTTTTAATGCTCCACTCGTCAGAGATTTAGTACAATTCTTTATTGAAAGCGAGGTAAACTACTAAAATATTTTAAAAATGTCACAGTATCAAAATTCTGAGTATAACATTAATAAGCAAGTTTACAAGGCAAAAACTTTTCAAACTTGTGATATACATATATGCATGTTAAAAAATTTTAAGGGCCTAAATCCTTGTCATTGATTTTTTTGTGCATTACAATTAGTTTATCTGAAATAACTTTGACAGTTATATGACCATCATTACCATTTTTTGACAGTTCAATGCTTTTATTTATCAATTTTAAATTATATTGATCTTAAATCAGATGAAAATCATGTAAAATTATTTGTTTTTCTGATGTTATGGGAATAAGAAAAACACAGGTCCAACCGGGGATCGAAGCGCGGGACCACGCACACTGTAGGCGAGTGCTCTACCACTGAGCTACCCAGACAGCTATGTTCCTCCACTGTTATTGTTTAGTTTCCCCACGTTCCCAAGCGGGGAATCTCGCACAATTTCCCTCCCATTGACTTTATATGGACCCTAATTGCCCCCCCCCTTCCGAGGGCCATACTGGCCATTAAACTGTAGCAGTAAGGGGAAAAATTGTCGGGTTGAACCAAGGATCTAACACAGGACTTCCTGCACTGTAGGCGAGTGCTCTAGCACTGAGCTACCCAGACTGCTACACTTAAAATAATATTATGATGAAGAAACCATAACCGATTCTTTCTTCGTATATTGTTTACAGTTACATGAACACGGTGCCTACCTTGTAGACAGTTTGTGGGATATCAATGACATGATGAAGGACTGGGAATGTATGACAGATTTATTACTAGAAGAACCAACTAAAGGAGAAGAACGTAAGTTGTATTACAGTCATTTACAGATCTTGTTGTATCATCATGGACAATTTCACTTGTTTATTCACAACAACAATTGTGAAACTTCAATTACTGAATAAGAAGAAACATTCACGAAAAAAAAATATTCATGATTTTCCAAGTGACTTTTGTATCGTGAATATATCTTCTCGGCAAAATTTTCTTATTTCCCATAGTACACTTTACCTACTATCAGAACAGTGAAAATTTCTTACTGCGAAATAGTTAAGAAGAACAAAACTTTCTTAATAGTTAAGAAGATCAAAACTTTCTTACTGCTAATGTTTCCTCTTATACAGTATCCTACTCAATTACTAACTGCTTAAATTTCTGTACCATAACTGTCATACTTCAATATATTTTTTTTACTAGGGATGGGTATTATCAACATTTTTGTATCACGATATATTATAATACGCAGATATTGTATTGCGATACATATCATAATATATTATTAAACTGAGGAAGGCAAAGAGCCAAGGACAATGTTGAATTTGCCGCTGTCAGCCATGTTGTTTATAACACGTTGTTATGGAACGAGTTTTGTATTTGGCTGTCTCTTTATCTGGTTGATAGCTTTACCTATAGTATGACGTAATATTTATATAAATACCACTCAGTTGAGTTTAGAAACAAATCGGACGTCTCTAGGACAGTTTGTGCGTTCATTTAAGCTATAAAAAGATAGGTTACTTGACTTTTAATGGTATTACGGGATCGGATCTGTCATATCGGGATACGTATGTATTATGAAATTGTATTGTGATATACCGGTATACTGATAATACTGCGCACCATTATTATTTACTATTTGGAATTACTGTACTCAATTATCGTACTGATTTAATGTATTCAATTCCAGTGCTTCTATAACCATACACAAAATACTGTACTTTAATTACTGGTCTTCAATATCTGTATTAATTACCATAATTACTGTACTTAAGACTTAATTTACACTTATCTTAAGACTTAAATTTTGGACATTGTCAGTATTTCATATTGAATTTTTTCTTTCATATTGAGTTTTTCTTTCTTTTGTATTTTCAGCTCTGTTTAGTATTACATGTTATATTTTGTCTTTTGTTACAGCTCTTGATGATAGACAAGAAACCAGTCTTATAGAAATCATGGTGTGTTGTGTAAAACAGGCAGCTACTGGTGAATCTCCTGTCGGCAGAGGTCCCAACAGAAAGGTATGTGATTCTTCTAATGGTATAATTAATATCTGTATAAATACTGAATTCAGTCCAGAACCTATAAGCTTCAGTTTAGGTGATATAGTCTTTATGAAGACATTGATATTGGTAACATTGTTGTTTATGGTTGTCATGGTGTTTAATAGGTTGATAACAACCTTTGCTTAGTTATTTAAGGCTATGATGGCTTAATGAAATGATGAGTGAAAATTCAGTGTTATTAAAATTTTTAGCTCGCCTGAGCCAAAGGCTCCGATGAGCTATTGCAATCTATCGTCATCCGCCGTGCGTCATCCGTCGTGTGTAAACTTTACATTTTAATCTTCTCCAAAACTACTGGGCCATATTTGATGAAACTTGGTGATTATCATGCCTGGGTAACAGCCTTTCAAAATTGTGTTCGGGGTTTGGCCACGCCCAACAAGATGGCCTCTGTTACTAAAAATAGCAAAAAGACAAAAAAATCTTCTTCTCTGAAACCATAAGGTGCAGGCAAATTTTGATTGGATATTTGGATTTAGCATACCTGGGAACATTAAAATTGTGTTTTTATGAAAATTAGACAAAAAATAGGTTACGCTTTTTTTGCGTAAAACTATGTAATTTTTAAAATGAGACATGTATTGTTATAACTTCACAACGGCTGAAGATAATTGTATAGAGTTTTCACTGTTGATCTTGTCTTGCAATTTTCTTCCAATTGATGTTAAGGTCGAAGTCGCAGATGTAAACAAGTACTGAAATGGTTAATTATCTCAAAAACTATAAATTAATTGTATAGGCATGTATATTGGAAAAAGGTTCGTATTGGCCTAACGATCATTTTGATATATGAATGAAGGTCATAGGTTCAAAGGTCAAGGTCATAGAATTGAACAAATACTTAAATGGTTAATTATCTCAAAAACTATAAACATTTTGTATAGGCATGTATATTGGAATATTGTAGGCATTTGCACAACAATCATTTTGATATATGAATGAAGGTCATAGGTTCAAAGGTCAAGGTCATAGCCGCAAACAAATGTTTAAATGGTTAATTATCTCAAAAACTATGAACTTTTTGTATAGGCATGTATATTAGAATATTGTAGGCATTTGCACAACGATCATTTTGATATATGAATGAAGTTCATAGGTTCAAAGGTCAAGGTCATAGATGCAAACTAATACTTAAATGGGCATGTATATTGGAATATTGTAGGTATTGGCCTAATGCACATTTTAATATACAGATGTTTTAGCTGTTTATAAATAATATATTGTAGCTAGACTTTAAATATGTTATATATAGCATACTTATATAATAATTATTATAATTAATTTGCAAAAATACTTGCATATTATTGGCCCTTACTGCTGAAAATTTTGATATTCTCTTTTATTAATGTCATTGACCATTGAACCTCTGCATAAGATATGTACTCTTCCTCAGGTGAGCGTTAAGGCCCATGGGGCTCTTGTTATATTGAAATACAGTTTTGATTTTAACTGTTTGTATTTATTCACTGCCTTTCAAAAAGGGGAATATTAAATTTGAGTTTCTGTCTTTCCATCCGTCTATAAGAAATTCTTGTCTGCGTTAATTCTCCGAAAATACGAAGCACTTTTTCAGGAAACTTGGTGCATAGTATCAACATAAGTATGAGATGTGCATATCGTTAACTCGAGTTGATTTGCTCATTTTCTTTGGAATTATGGCCCTTTGAACATAAGTGCAAATCACACAAAAAAAAAACACGAACCTGCTGGTGGAGATCCTAATTCACTAAATTGGCTTGTTCATAATAATAATTGTTGCATTAACTTTTGAACAGAATTTTCAGAAGTATATTGCCTAAAACAAAAGGAACAAATTTTGGCTAACCAACTGGTTAAGCTTTGAACAACTTTGTCCTGATAGCATTGGTTGAATCTAAACCACACAAATGGTTGATTCCATGGTATACATGTTGCCATTGATGTATAGACATGCTTTATCACACTATTTGTTACATAAATATGATATTAAATGTTGACCTGCTGCTCATATTACCATACTACGATCTATACTACAACATATGTTTATAAACTGATAATGTGACTCTTTAGACCCTAGTCTTAATGGACAAATCCGTGGTAATAATTAGATACTATAAAGGGGCAATTATTTTCGCTATTTCACGCTCAAGAAATGGCTGCAAAAAATTTTACCCACAGGAAAATGTAAGTCATACAGGTTAATATATCATAATATATAGAATTTACATCCACACGGAAATTACATCCACTCAAAGTGCCAGATTTCAGAAATCGTGAAAGTTTCAGCCCATGAAAATAATCCCTTTTACAGTATACACTATAGTTTTGACACATCAGGATCAGATGACGGAATATTTTATTGTTTTTTCAGCTGACTTCTAAAGAACATAAACAAGTGATGGAAGATAAAACCAGACTTACAGAACACTTTATACTAGCTTTACCACATCTTTTACTGAAGGTATAAACAAATATATGTTACATCACATTTTATGTAGGCAAAGAACATTAACGTGTCTGCTTGACCTTTAACCCTTTCATGCGGGAGCCGCATTCATGCGTTTCTACCTTTTCAGTCAGAAGCCACATCTATAGCTTCCCCCCCCCCCCAAGTCATTTTTGCATGGATAAAGAAACCCTGTATGTTAAAAACGTTTTACCTACTTTTAAAAAACTAGAAATTAAGCATGCACAATTATTTGACCTTTACAGTTAATTTATTTCACTTGGAAACAGCGATATTTAAAATAAGTATACCAAATCTGATTACTTGGCACAGTGCAAAACAGTTTGAAAATTTTATCAAGGCCCTATATATTGACTGAAATTAACATTAACTTGATATGTGTATGTTGTAGTATTTAATGGATCCAGAAAAAGTAGCCAACTTGTTGTCAATACCTCAGTACTTTGATCTAGATATATACACTGCTAGTAGGCAAGAAAAGGTAAACATATTATAAACTAATATTACAGGGATTATAAGTCTTATCAGGAATATACAACAGTTAATAACCAAAGCAATACAAAATTGCCCCAAAAATGCCTTGTTTTCACTTGTATGTCATTAACAAAACTTTCAAATATAATTCAAATCTACATGTGGAGTAGTGTTACTAAGTTGTTAGAGCTGCAGAATCATGAATCAGAAGAACCTTTCTAAATAGGAAATAAAATGAGTCAATGTTTTCCATAAAAGCACATATCTCGTACCAAGTATGATACAATCATCACTGGTGAATTTACTGTTGGTTAAGAGGAAAGTTAAAAATTGACAAAGCTCCTTAGTCAAACTCCTGATGCAAGTTTCAGCACACCATAGATTATGGGTAAATGGACAACTAGAATTATAAAAACCTATGAAGGCTCTTATATTTACAGTAAAATCTTGATTCATTGCAGTCATTTGTTCATAAAGATTTCAGAGTTATAAAGTGGTTTTGCAATAAATTGAGAGATTTTTGTAAAGAAGAAATAGATTTTGGACTTCAAAATATTGTGGCTAAAAGCGAGGTAGTAGAGTTATTGAGAGACATTATAACAATGTTTTAATTTATTTGAAGTTTCATTTAAATTATATTTTTTATAGAATCTTGAATCATTATTAAGATATATACAAGAGGTGGTTGAGAAGCACACAGATATGGAGGTAATTTTATTATCTTGTATAACCGCAGTAAGTAGCTGCAATGATCATGGGTGTCATCAAATCATATATTTGGTAAAGTTTTGGAAGTAAGTTGTTAATGGACTCGTTTAGAATAAATTTGATGTCTATAAAATACTAAACATATTTTATATTTGTGGTGTATAAATCTTCGCTATTTTGTGATTGTTTTGTGCAATAATAAATATCGAACAAAAATTACATCAATGTGTAATGTGTGTTAAGAGTTCATATTTAAAAAAAACATGGAAAATTTAACTAAGCAGATGGGTTTAAATATCATGTACCTCGAAAAAAAATACACATGAATTAAAATATGTGTACAGTGCTTGTGCAGATTACTAGCATGTTTGACCTGAACAAATTTTTCATTTTATTAATAATGTTGAATAATGCATTTTCTTGAAGAAAATTTCATTATTATTTCTATTCTTTTTTACATTTATTTATTTGCAGGTGCTTGAAGCGTGTTCAATGTGTTACGAGTGTTTGTGTTCAGAAGAGTTTGCCATAGCTGGAAAATGTGATGTAGCCAGAAAGACACTTATTGATAGTCTTGTTGTCAAGTTTAGAGAAGCCATGCATGATTACTTTGCAGAGGTAAGACACTTATTGTTAGTCCTCGCTCAGTAAGTGGGAGGTTGTGGGTTCAAACCTTGACCTGGTCTGACCCAAGACTTGAAAGTGGGTAATGATTGTTCTTTCATCAAACACTCAGCATAACGAAATGAAAGTTCTTTCGGATGGGAACTTAAAACAAGATTCCGTGTCAAGGTAGGCATGGCAAGATAAAGAACCCTGCTATATAATACTTTCAGTGCAGTGCACAGGCAAAATTTTTACACTTTGCTTATAGCTGGTGACATCTTAATATAAGTAAAATATTCTTGACTTGGATGTTTAACACCATTACTCAACCCAACTTTTTGTTAGTCATGTTTTCAAGTTCATGGAAGTCCAGGACCCACATGTATAACTTCATCAGACAAGTGCATTTACTGATTTCTGTGATGTGAGGATACAAAGCTCCCACTTGCATGCAGTTTTCAAAATTAGTATTGGTCATATGGCCTGAGGCCAGTAAATTTTGACTTGGGCCATTGAAATTTAAATGCCAGCAAGCCTACAACTTGTAGCAAAATCCTAACACAGACTATCATTTGAATAGAAATTGCTAGTTTACCTGTGAATATCTGATCTTTTCCTGTAAAACAGGCTATGTCACTGGGCTGCATGGATTCTAATTTTTCAAAATCTAAATTCTTTGTGTACGAGTCTGTAAATTTCCTAATTAAAAGGCAGTAATCATATTTCAAATTCATTGTTTATATTACAGGGAGAAGAACCTGATGAAGATGAAGTTTTTGCATTGTTAGCTTGTCTTAAGAGAATCTACGCATTTTACAGGTATATAAATGTGATTCGCAGAATTAAATTTACAGTTTTAGCTTACCTATACAAACTTTAAAAGAGTGGGTAATTGACTAACATTTAGGTGGTCAGTTCTTGGATTGTTGAGGAAATAGATTACTCAAAGAGATTGTCACTCTCTCTCGCACTTAAGATTGACTATAGTGAACCTTCAAACCTTGGTAATATGATAGGTGCCGTTATCCTAAATATTGCTAAAGACCATTGGGCCACTGAGGTCCCCATAAGCAACAAAAAAACTAGTTTTTTTTAAGAAAGTTGTTTAAAAAACTAGATTTTTGTAAGAAAAATGTTTCTAGATAATATCTTTTATAATAATGCCAAAGCCATACACATTTGACATAATAATATTCTGAAAGCTTTGATATGTAGAAATAGATAATTAAAAAGAAATCAAAAGCTAGATGGATTGAAGAAATAATTTTAATATGTTCTTAGGTCTTGTATTTTGTTCAATTTTATTTCAGCTGTCATGATCTTGGTAATTGGGATATTTGGGATGATTTGTTTCACATTGTGAAAGCTGCTAGTGAAAGTCAGGGAATTCCAGAAGAAGTAAGTCATTGATTCATGAAAAATATCAAATTTTTCTTGAATGTGAGGAGCTTATATTTCCTCACAATCTGAAACATTTTTAATAAGAATAAAATTTCAGAAAAGTATTACTTAAATGCTTCAAAATATATGTCAAAATGACTTAATGAAATACAACTTTCAAAGTGCATTATAAGTAGTCTAGTACATGCAGTAAAATTTAGGTCAAGTAAAAAATTTGATGATCAACCTATTGAGACTAGTGAATTTATGAAATGCTTAATTTTTCGATTTTGAAATTATAACTGCATGGACTGAATTTAATCTATCTCTTGATATATAAGTTGAATTTTAAAACAAATTTTATATTATTTTACAGATTATATCAAAAGCATTGGCATCATGTTCTACAGCAGTATTATGGAGCCTTAAAAAATTAGATGATTCAAATCCAGATAAAGTAAGTATAGATATAGAATTAAAATGCACATGGTTTTTAGCTCACCTGATCGAAGGTCATGTGAGCTTATGGCATAGCGCAGCGTGTGTATGTGCGTGTGTGTGTGTGTGTGCGTGCGTCGTTAACACCTATTTTTGACTTCTCCTCTGAAACTACTGGACAGTTTTTAATGAAACTTTGTCAGAAGTATATATGGGCCGGTGCAATTCAGATTTGTTTGTGGCGTTGCCATGGCTACCATAACTAGGTCAAGGTGACCTAGGGGTGCAAAAATCTTAAAAAATCTTCTTCTCCGAAAGTACTGATTGGAGAAAAAATCTGATGTGATATTTGGCTTCTCTACGGTCTTAAGCCTATAGTTTGTTCATTTTGTGAAATTCGGATAAAAAATAGGTTACGCGTTTTTGCGTTTTATTTTGAAAAAATCGTAAAATAGCTTCAAATTGTTATAACTTGACTATTTGGCCAGATAATGACATGGGGTTTTCAGTTTTGACATCTTCTTGTTAGTATCTTCAAAATGAGGTCAAGGTCAATTGTGAAGGTCGTGACCTAATTTAATTTTTTTTACCTCTGATTATAATTATAATCTCGAAAACTATAAACTTTTTGTATAGGCATGTATATGAGAATGTTGTAGGTATTGATACAACGATCATTTTGATGTATAGAAAAAGGTCATGGGTTCAAAGGTCAAGGTCACAGATGCGAAACAATACCCAAATGGTTAATTATCTCGAAAACTATAAACATTTTGTATAGGCATGTATATTAGAATGTTGTAGGTATTGATATAACAATCATTTTGATGTATAGAAAAAGGTCATGGGTTCAAAGGTCAAGGTCACAGATGCGAAACAATACCAAAATGGTTAATTATCTCGAAAACTATAAACTTTTTGTATAGGCATGTATATTAGAATGTTGTAGGTATTGATACAATGATCATTTTCATGTATAGAAAAAGGTCATGGGTTCAAAGGTCAAGGTCACAGATGTGAAACAATACCAAAATGGTTAATTATCTCGAACACTATAAATTTTTTGTATAGGCATGTATATTAGAATGTTGTAGGTATTGATACAACAATGATTTTGATGTATAGAAAAAGGTCATAGGTTCAAAGGTCAAGGTCACAGATGCGAAACAATACTGAAATGGTTAATTATCTCGAAAACTATAATTTTTTTGTATAGGCATGTATATTAGAATGTTGTAGGTATTGATACACAATCATTTTGATGTATAGAAAAAGGTCGTGGGTTCAAAGGTCAAGGTCACAGATGTAAAACAATACCGAAATGGTTAATTATCTCGAAAACTATAAATATTTTGTATAGGCATGTATATTAGAATGTTGTAGGTATTGATACAACAATCATTTTGATGTATAGAAAAAGGTCATAGGTTCAAAGGTCAAGGTCACAGATGCGAAACAATACCGAAATGGTTTTGTATAGGCATGTATATTAGAATGTTGTAAGTATTGATACAACGATCATTTTGATGTATAGAAAAAGGTCATGGGTTCAAAGGTCAAGGTCACAGATTCGAAACAATACTGAAATGGTTAACTATCTTGAAAACTATTAACTTTTTGTATAGGCATGTATATTAGAATGTTGTAGGTATTGATACAACAGTTATCATGATTTAAAGAAAAAAGTCATTGGGGTTTAGTATTTATGTTTTCTTTAAATCTATCAGCTAGCCATTAGTTGTCAGGTGAGCGTATCAGGCCCATGGGCCTCTTGTTTCATTTTGTCAGAAAAATTTATTTAGAATAATTAATAGTGCAATGTGTAATAATATCTGTTGTCTAGGTTTCCACAAATTTTAAATTACTAGTAGCCAAATTTCCAATATTTGTGAAAATATAGTCCTTTAAATTTAAAGTATTTTTTCACAAATTTTCTAAAATAGGTTACTTTCTGAAAAAAAAAATCAACGGAAATTAGTAGCCAATGGCGATTTTGGCTACCATGGATGGAAACATAGGTTGTGTATAACTGACTTAAACTTTGTTAAAAGCAACCAGTTTTATCATTATTCCCCCACAAGCAAGTTTAGGAAAGTATTTATATGCCATGACCTTCAATGATGGTCAAGGTTATGTTTGATCTGTGCTAAAAATTGTTCAGACATAATTAATTTGGTGCCTGTAGGAATTTCATGAAACCTCATGTAAATAATCTGCACTGTGCATTGAGGCTTGAACTAAGGTCATATCATAAAGGCCAAAGTCACAATGTGTGTCTTAGATTTTAAGTTACAAATAAGAAAGACAAATTAACTTGAAAATATCAATAGTATGTCTATCCAATACTTTATCTTCAAACAGAAGGTTTTGCTATTTCAAATTTTGCTATCACCCTATATGGTCTTTTGTTGATGTAATGCTCCATCAGGGATTTATCAAGGGCCTATTTAGGGCCGAATTTGGGCCCCATTCCCAATGGAAAAACATTGATTTTTTCCCAAAATGGGCTGAGAAAATTCCCAATTCGAAAATCGTACCAGATACATAGCTGAAGTCTGGTCATAAATGTGGCTGCTTTTCTCAATCTTAAATTAACTTAATACACTAAAAGCATTAAATTTAATCATTAATGGCATCAAAAATGATGTCAAAGTTTTCCCAAAATGAGCAAAAAGTTGATAGTTTTTCCCAATTTTTAGTTTAGAGGCCTTTTCCCAAAAGACCCTGATAAATCCTTGTCCATTATAAAATTGGATTATTTTATTTTCCAGGATGGGATGAGAGTTTTAAGGAAGAGATTAAATGATTTAATGAAATATTGTCATGAATTACTGTTTCACGGACAGAGTAAAGTACAGGAAGAGGTATTGTAATATTTATATTGATATAACACGATATTTTGTTAAAACAAGCACAACACTACAGACTTTATAGAATCTGGCGTAGGATCCGTCAGCTTCCTCTATTTTTAGTACACACACAAGGGTGTTGGTTTTCCTTCATTAGTTATTTCCATTATAATAACAGTCATTTATTGCATAGGAATCAAAATAAGTAAAGTAATGGTGTTTTGAGAATTTCTCTTAATAAGGCAGTCAGCACTATTATATTGAAGAAAATTGAGAAAACTGATGACCTATACAACAATCAAAACTAACAAACTTTATCATCACATTTACCCTAGTGAGATTCAAATCAAATCTAGGTGATGTGTGGCGCTGTGATCCATAAACTGACATTTTAAAACACTCTGCCACAATTGCTCCCTATATACTCTATAGAGAAATCCTTTTCAGGAATTTTCCATGAAAAATATTTTGTTGTAATTCCTTTCAACCAAGTATTTTATCAGTTAAATTATTTAGATTGTACATGGCAAACAAATTAAATTGATTTCATGCATACACATTTAAATTATTATATTTATATCCAAAGACTACATGTATATCAGATTTCTGTCTTGTGTGGAATACATTTGCTGTGAAATTGGTGAATATTTATCTTTTCATGTACAAAATGCTTAAACTTATTTAAAAATCTTTACCTTAAATTTGAGTTTGACTTTGGTATGGATCAAGCAATTTATATACATCAAACTTAAAAATTACAAAATGTTTATTATTTATCTTGAAAAAGAGTATTACAGTGGATTCTATTTCAAATATCATGAATTAAAATACATTTACATTTAGGATTAGAATTTCTTTAAAGTCATAGGCTATTTGTTTTAATTTCAGGCTTACATTACAATATGTGATTTATTGATTGTGTTTGGTAAAAACTTGGGTGACAATGCAGTGATGAAGCCCCTTATATATGAACCAGAGAAGAATTTACAACTTCAATTGTGTAATTTCCTGAATGAGAAAGTCTTTGTAGAAGATGAGGATGGTGAGTTATTTTTTTATGTCGGTCAACCTTTTGCATATAGAGAATAATTGTTGGCTAAATCTATTTTGCATACAGGGTTCATATACGGAACTTTAAAAGTCATTGAATTTGACTTCTTTCTTAAAAAGTCATGAACCTCAGTTTTTGCCTGGAGAAGTTTTGTAAAATGTCATGGATAAATCATTAAATTTCTATTGGTCCTGGGTGTATGAACCCTGTCATACATCCATCTATGTTGCAGCGTCTGTGTTGATCATTCTTGCTATCAGTCTTGTCAACCTGGGAAGCAGATTTGCTTTGAATGCAGATTTTGAATGGCTGCCCTGCTGGCTGTTACAGCCTCTTGCACATTAAGACGTATGTCACCCAAATATGAGACCCTTGCAGTGACTGAGGGATATTAGGATCTTTGTATCCCAGGAAAAATATGTTCTTGCAGGATTTTTTGGCTTGGAAAGACTTGTGAGCTCTGTTAAACAACTGTTGTAGAGGATTAAAATCTCGAAACAAAGTCCCTTGAATGATCACTAACAGAGTCAGCTTATTGTAAATCCTGTTGTCCTCCAGGTTAAAGTTTAAGTATGGGCCAATATCATTATCTAATGAACGGAACAATTATCACAGAAATTGTTTTCGCTTTTATTTCTGTGAGACTTGTTTTTTTTTTTCTGCATCATAGTTTGATCTAAGATCAGTACACTTGATTATTATTGTTTAGTTGTTTTGAGTACTTCTCTAGAGGACCTCTGTTGAGGCATTGCAAACGTCTTTAGAGGACCTCTGTTGAGGCATTGCAAACTTCTCTAGTGAACCTCTGTTACATGCAAACATCTTAAGAAAATCTAACTTTACTGAAATAAAGGGAGAGATACAAGATTTAAAATAAAGGTCATGTGTGGCAGACTTATTTGAATATTCAACAGCAAAGTATATGATAAATGTTTTACATGAATGGTTTCTGTTTTAGATGATGTTGACGAGAATGTTAAAATTGAAGAACTGCACAAGCGGCGTAATTTTCTGGCATGTTTCTGCAAACTGGTTGTGTACAATGTCATCAATATTCGAGTAGCAGCTGATATGTTTAAACATTACATGAAGGTACATGATGTAAACTCTCTAGAAAATGTAAAAGATACAATAGTTTTAACAAAACTTCATTAATATAGAATAAGTTATAAAAAATAATGGTTAACTTGACATGACTTGTAAAAAAAAATCTGTGAAAGGTAAAATATATAGATTTTGTTAATGTTAAAATGTGAAAAAGTTGAAACGTAAAAATAACAGAAAATACAAATTAGCTTGCATTCAAATTTTAAATGATTTATTATGAAAGATGAACTCATCATGTGAACCTATTTATGGTTTTTGTGAGCATGTTAAGCTAAACCTGGCCCCAGTTTCACAATCATTTCTTAATTTAAGATTTTCCTTAATTTAAATAATGAAAGTTTTAAGTTTCCATAAATTTGTTAATTTTCCAGATAAAACATATTTTCATGTCTTTTCAAAGATCAGTTTGAACTGCATATATTTCAATAGAATGTTTTTGCAAGATATTTATTTTAGTACCATAAATTATAGTCAAAATTTGTTAATTTTAAGTTAAGGAAAATCAACTTGGGTAAGATATGATTATGAAAATGGGGCTTGTACATGTATCTTAAAATGCGTTACAGTTGTAATTGAAATGTTTTGTGTTATTTTCAGTTTTATAATGATTACGGGGACATTATTAAAGCAACACTCGGAAAAGCTAGAGAAATAAACAAAGTAGCAACAGCCAAAACACTGGCCCTGAGTCTAACACAGGTAAGAATTATAGGACATGGCATTCTAATTAGGATAACACAGATATAACACACCACCTAAAATTGAAACTGTATCAGAAGAAACATTTGCAGTGAAGAAATATTAGCAATTTCCATGGTGGTTCTTGTACCGCAAATATACATGTATCTTTCCAGCAAAATTTGCTTCCCTCTTGGTACACTTCCCCCACAGGTGGAACCATGAAGATTTCTTACTGCGAAAATGTTTCTTTTGAAAGTTTATACAGGAATTTTAATGATTGCACTGTGAATGAGTTTTATATTGTTATCTGGATTATGAAATTAAGGCAGATTATTGGTCCATTGTACATTCATTGCTCCCATACAGGCTCAGAGCTTTAAGACAAGATATCAGCTCTTAATCAGTGGCCATTGTGTGTCCCTGACAACAAACGAAATATTACGTCTTAAAACAATTTGTATAAACAATGGTTTAATTAAGAAATAAAGACATTTGTATTGTAAGTTATCATGGTATAACTAAGAATGGCCTTTTGCAAATTGAATGAAATGCAAAGCATTTCATTTCGCATTTCATGATACATTTGCGAATGGCCATTGTTAGTTATACCACGATACAATTGTCTTTATTTCTTATATTTTCAATATTTCCCATGGTAACTTTAACAGACATATACAATGTATATTCAGATGGTACTCCACTGCGTTAATGGGGGATGGAAATGTCGATGATACTGTCAATGTCAATAGTACAGACTTTTCCTTCTTTATGATTTTTATTGAATAATTACAAATTGGTTTACATTCTCATGTTAAAAATGAACGTGTAATTTGAAAACGTAGAATTTGTGAGTATACCTAACTGAAGTTATTGGGCATAGTGTGAATATCTTTGGGTTTTTCTGTTTTCAACGTTACGCGCAACGTCAAAGTGGGGATCTAGAAACCTAGATCTATTGTTGTTATCAGCTGATAACATATAATGTTATCGAAGTTGTAGTAATGGAATTGTAAATATTGATAAATAACGAGACAATACCAACTCTTAATGGCCATTGTGGATCCCTGATGGCAGACGAAATCATGTCAGAATGGACTTTATGTAGACAACTGTTTTATGATATAATGAGAGCTGAACTTGATTTTTATTGTAGCTTTATAAAGAATTATTATTGGAAGAACAGGGACAAATAGACAGATCATCTGAATCATTCCAAGCTTTGAAGGTAAAACAACTGTTTGTTAATTAGCAATAACTAGACGGCTGCTTTGATACCGATTTGTAATTAACAATTATTAGATGGTCACTCTGATATGTCTGGAACAAAGTCTTAAGTAACAATAATGAGATGGCTGCTTTTGTACTGATTTGTAATTTATTAAAATAGTTTGGTATAAGAATTAAAGAAATGAATTGAAAAATCAATTAAGTATTAACTTTTAAATACGTACTTCTGTATATCAGTCTTTAGAGAAAACTATCAATCTTTGAAAAGCAAATTAACAAACGTCCTCACAATAAGATCTGCTGTAGTTGATTCACCTAGGGTGTGCTACAGGAGCATGCACATTAGATCACATTGTCACCCAGGCCCTTACATAAGGAGGGCTGTGAGAGTAAGAACATATTTGCCTACCCTTAAGATTTTGAAATTAAAATCACGACCTTATGATTGCCTATCAAAAACTAATGTTAAAAATAGTTTTGTTACAGTCTGTCCCGAGCCATTAGGCCCATCAGGCCGGAGCTTATCCCAGTTTCGGTGGGGTTAAGCGACTGACGGTACAAGACTCTCCCCGGAATGGGACGCCGGTCCATCGCAGGGTTAACCCCCAGCATTTTGCTGATACTCATTTATTTTTCAGCTGAGTGAACTGGAACAACGTGAAATTAGGTGTCTTGCTCAAGGACACAACACATCGCCCGGTCCAGGAATCGAACCCACGACCTTCGAATCATGAGTCCAACACCTTAACCACTAGGCCACGCGCTTCCACCAAAAACTAATGACTTCTGATAATTTCCGGAAATTGAGGTTGAAACTGTTTTCTAGTCTGTGTGTTAATAGTGAAATGGCAACTTCCTCCAATTCAATTTAAATCAAGGGCAATGTGTATTATACAGCATATCCATGTTTTGTCAAGTCAAATTCGGGAATCCTTTCAACTGATATTGTAAAACTTAAGATCAATATTTACCCAAACTTACTCCTAGTCACAAGAAAGCGTAGGTAAGTATGTATTTATCATATTTGATTACTTTATATTACTTTGTTTTAGGAATTGGCTAGAAGATTTGCTTTATCATTTGGTTTAGATCAAGTAAAAAACCGAGAAGCTGTAGCAGCTATGCATAAGTATGTACATGTACAACATTGAGCACTTTAATGGAGAAATCAGTGAAATAGAAGAAATGTTAACTATCTCTTTTAGAAGAAATGTTAACTATCTATTTTCAACAAAATAATTATCTTTGCTAAAGTAAACTTGGCTTTCTCATTTTTGCTATATATATTTTTGATAACAAAAGGTAAAAATTTTACTTGGAATTAAGACTTATATTTAACGGCTGGCTAAAAATTGGGACATAAGTTAATAATTTGTTTGTACATGTAGGGTAATAAATATCTCAAAATGTCGATGTAAAACAAATTGTAGGTAAATTCTGCCTTTTAAATTAGGAAAGTCATAATGATTTTGAAATTCTGAAATAGAGTACCACGTGCTTTTAAAATATAGCTAGGATACTCATTGCTTAGATATATCACATTGTGACAATATATGGAATTTATGTGGATCAGGACAGTTATACAAAATAATTAAATTAATATAAATGGTTTTCTTATTTATCACTTGTTTTGGGGGATTTTAGCAGTCAAATTGGGAAATTTTAGTCGTTTTGTCCTAGGTGAAACTACCTTTATTCGGTGGTAAACAAAATCACTGTATTGTATTATTTATTGATTTTTCAGAGAAGGCATTGTGTTCAGTCTCCATGTGGAGGACGAAAACCCAGAAAACCAAGCTCCCAAAAATATCTCATTCTTAGAAGTTCTCTGTGAATTCACAAATAAACTCATGAAACAGGACAAAAAAGTGGTGTAAGTATTTTCATAACCAAAATGTATAATACCTGTACATAACAACCTTGTTATCCCCCGCCTTTCAAAGAAAGGGGGATATTAAATTTGAGTTTCTGTCTGTCTGAAATTCTTGTCTGTGTAAATTCTCCAAAACTATAAAGCACTATGTCGTGAAACTCAGTGCAAAGTATCAACATCGATAGGAGATGCGTATATTGTTAACTCGAGTTGGTTTGCTCATTTTCCTGGGAGTTATTGCCTTTTGAACATAAGTGCAAATCACAAAAATCACATGCTTTTGAACCATGATTGCAGCCAGTGTCGAAACATAATAGGCATAGCCAGTGATACATCAATTGGTTTCATCGTCACAAATCAAATCATTATTTTAAATTCCAAAATTAAGCTGTTTAATGTCCATCTTGGGTATAACTTTGAGTATGACCGACCATTTTATCATTGATGATGTTTTAAGCAATATTAAGTTGTTCGGTTTGTTTGAAAAACGATGTCTTAAACTAACATATTGCTGGAGTGATGTAAAATTTAACTTTATGTGGTTTATTATTCTCTAATTATAGATTGACGTATCTAGATAAGCGTATACCTGGAGGTGGGATACCAAAAAATCACCGCCCAGAAGACTGGCAATCTCTGATAACATACAGAAACAGTCTTAACCAAGGAGAACACGAAGTCCATCCAATCACATTGAAACAGGCAGCACAACGGCGATATGGAAAACGTAGACAAGACAGTAAGTATTGTAATGAATCTGTAATATTAAATTCCAAAAAAGCATACCCCAAAATAAAAACAAAAACCGACAACAATTCAAAAACATTTTGATTTATGGAAAACCAAAATATTAAATTCTTTAAAAGGTGTTCCAACCTGAAAAGTTATGGCGTCATCATATTACTGATTATTAATACATGAGATATTGGTAGTCAATTGTTGTACATTGTTTCCTAAGGAGCTCCAGGGAAGGCTTTTAAGGCATACTAAATTTACAATTTTCTTTTCGTGGTGCTCATCCAAAGTCTATCAAAGAAGGATCGGTACAAATTGGGAAGGACTACCAGATTGTAATCCTTACTGGTCCTTTTGGCATCTTCAGAATTTTTCTTAGTGTCTTTCCCTGCGATGTAAATAAAATTTGTGGTGAAAGTACTCGTAATGTTCTTTTTATCTAAATATGTTGATTTAACTCTTTTTAGCAACAGTATCTGACCAGGACTCTACGACAGGTGAACAGTGGATGTATACCTCAACTCCTGCCCCTGCCATGCATCCACAACTAGCATCCACAGCAATCAAACGTAGACGTATGGATGAAGAAAGTTTACAGAGTGTTCCATCAGAACCTGGGTCTGAACAAGATTTCCAAGACTCGTAAGTATACTGTTGTTATTGTTTGTACTGTGCATGGGTTATTTTTAAATTTTAGCTTTGCATGAAATATGGTTTTTATTTCGTGTCATTTATAGATAAATTTCATTAAAAAAAAAAAAAAAAAAAAAAAAGATTTACAGAAACCTTTTCACAAGTAGTGTATATTGAAATCAATATTATAAAATATAACAATAAAATATCTTGCAATCATCAATTCGATTGAAATTTTTCCTTAGGCTGGAAATAAAAAGACATAAATAAAATATTCAGGTCATGGAACAATTTACAGTGTAGTATGTTGGATGTTGTCCATGTTCGATAAAAAAAAAAATTATTTTGCAGGAAAGTTAATATTTTCAAGTCATGTTACAAATTAAATCTTATTTTCTCGGTCCATGATCAAAGTCTTGCATTTTAGTTATCAAAGTTGAACTATACTTGATGATGTGGGAAGAAACATTAAAACAAAGACAGAGCTAGTCAACCTTTTAGTTCTTACTTAGATTACATGTCCATTGAGGGTATAACATGTATAAACATCAAAAAATTGTGTTGAGATCAAAATTTTTTTATTGCATGCATGAAATCGCTGTTTCTCTGGCATCTCTTAATTTGCATCATTTGCTTTAAATTATAATTTATTACTTTTAAAATACAATGATTTCCTTTAAATTTTTCCTTTTTCATTAAACTTCAAAATTATCAGAATTTATTTGGAAAAGGTGGATTATGGAACATTTTTTATGCATGCATGCTACATGTACTTTTGATAATTTAATGTTTAATTTCTTTGATATTTGCTTTGTAAATCATTTCTTTTATTTGTTATTATTTTTATTTATTTTTTGTTATGTTTATTTTAATATTTTGTTTGTATTTTGTTTTTATTTTCTAGAATGTGGTGATTTTTATGACGTCCAGGGCAACAGCAGAGTGTAAAATTTATCATTTCATTTCAACCTCCACATACACGGACATTAAATCATTAAATCACAAACATCATATGATGATATTGTTAATGTTTTGTTTATCAATTGACTCAAACTCAAATGTGATTCCCCTAACTCGGATAAAAAGGCTTTTGGAGTATTTGATAACCACAGCAACAGTTTGTGTAGATTTGCAAAGTGTAGCAGAATCAAACTTTAACCAGTCAAGTTGCTTATTTTTACTTTGTAAGTCTGCTTGCTGTCTTGTTCTGAAAGAGAGTGTAGTAATAAATTTGTAATAACTAGTATGGAACTATTTTGTTGCATCAGATTGAGTCACAAACTTAATTTTCCCATAAAAATGATGTTATTTGTGGAATAGATTCCAAAGCAACTTGACACACATTTTATGGGGTGTTGGTCTTGTAAAAATCTGGTAAAACTATCAGACAGTGTTACGTCATTTACATTAGGAATATTGTGTGGTTATGTATCGGAGGCCAAGTGCAAAGTTTATTCATAGAAATTTTAGTAAATGTTTATTTGTTTTACATAGTACATTATGTATTTCGACCATGCAAGCTTTTATCAATAAAATATTTTAGTGAACATGATCTGAAGTGTCATCCTATGCATTAAAATGTTTGTTGTCATATATATTTTTAGTTGTACATTAATTATTTTGTGTTCATTGTCATATATATTATAGTCATCATCAAAATGAAATTAGAAACAAATTTGTTAAAAAAAAAAAAAATTAAAACATTAAATATATATGATTTCATTTTTGTGTTTAAACTGTCTTTTATTATGATGCACTGATACACTAGTGCTAATTTAAATCCACCTCCAAATTAAATAGGCTCATAAATAATAGTCCAAGAGATTTACAGTCAGCATGTGTGTAAACTACTATTGGAATAACTCTGTTTATGACAATAAAATACTCTTAATTTCCATAGACCGTCACAAGTAAGTGAAAAATATCAGTCTTTATTCAAGTTTATTTGAATTTCTATGGAAATAAAAGAGTATTACACTGTTATAAACACAGTGATTCCAATAATGAAACTGCCAAATTTTGAAGAACCTTGGTTGATGCAGATTAAAATTGTGTCCAGTATGATCATTGTAAAAATCAAATCTGGTCACCATTATCATAAATAGCAAATACATACATATTATATACAGTGTGTATATACAACCCTCAGTATCAGGCCAAGTCCTTTTTTCGTAGTCGTATCACTACAAGTCGCGCTTGCCCGATGAGTAGTGATACAGCTACGAAAAAAGGACGAGATATTTTTATCTAACATTTCCTATTAGGTTATTAAAAATAATAAAAAAAAACAATACTTCATGTGGAAAAATACATTTTACCACAGAAAACCACTGAACTATGTTATGACATGTTCTGAAGTAATGACGTCATTGTTTGCATTTGACAAATCAGAGATTCCTCAATGACGTCACTATGAGAAGTGCATGTGTACTTTACCGCCAATGTTGTATTCTGTATTCTGTATCATACATGTTCGATAAAACTTGTATTTCGCCAAATCAGATAGAAAAACTAGTCTAATGTTAGATAAAGATATATAGCTGCTTCAGGTTCATTTATAGAGCACTTTTCAAATTTGATATATAGAAAAAAGATTTAACTTGTGTAATGTAACAGGCTCCAGTTTCACAATCATTTCTTAACTAAGATTTTCCTTGACTTTTATCAGGCAACCTTGAAATCTTAAAAATTTGATTAATTGTTAAGATTTTCAAGAATTTAAGGTGTCATTTTAAAGGTGTCATTAAGCTTATGAGTTCTTAATTTATTTTTGACAAAATTGATTATTTGTAGTTCCAAAAAAGAACTTACCAAAATTTTCCCCATTGAAATTAAGGAACATCTTAGTTAAGGAATGATTGTTAAACTGGAGCCAGGTATTTATAAGTGTACAATGTCAAGTCAATGTTGTGACCCTTGTTTTAACGACACCACTGTGGTTGATATCAGAGACTTTCTAATCACATAGATTGAATAATTACAAGTTGCTAGTTAGAGTGGTATCGTTTTGGGCCTAATCAAGACAACATTACACTTCAAGTTTAGAAGTGACAGAGAAAGCCACAGTTTACAAACTTTCTAACTGAGGATCTGCCTTGTTATATATGATACTGAAATGTTATTTTTATACCCCGGCAAACTAGCTTGAGGGGGTATATAGGAATCACCATGTCTGTCTGTCTGTGTCCAGGCCATATCTCAATAATGCTTTACAGTTCACATGAATAATCTTCATGGTCTAAAAGTGTGTCACGACCTTGAACCAAGGTTATATCGGAAAGGTCAATGTCACAGGAAAACATTAAATGTTGGAGGCGGGGGTATTTGGCTCTCAAGAGACAGTTCTAGTTAAACTTGATATGTTTTATGTAAAGACAACCTTTGTTTCTGGAATCTGATAATCTATACCCATTTTGTATTTGTATTTACTTGTATATGACATGGTTACTGTTTACATAGTCATTGGTGTAGAACTTTATTATAAACCTCAAACAAAGTCCATCTCGATACTGTGGCCACTCAAAATATCCTCGATGTCAATAGATGGGTTAAATCAAACTTGGCATAAATGTAAACCAACAATGGCAAGAAGCTTGAAATTTCATATATAGCATTGATGCATCAAGTGCCACTAAATTAGCAAATCTGGTTTACCTTGACCCACATTCAAGGTCATATTGACTTTAAGAAGTAAAACCTTTGAAACATCTTGTCAAAAACAAGTTTGAAACTTTATACATACATATGTAGCATCAGCGCATAAAGGTCTACCACCATGTTGAAGCTGGTTGATCTTGTAAAAATAGATATAGATTGTCAGTGATATTTTGACAGAGTGTTTATAGGCATGAAAAAGTCTATATAATGTAGATAGGAATATGTAAAGGTGGGGTTGACAAATGAAGGTGTGGATATACGAATACAATAACACGATATTAATACCTATTTGTTTATAGTCAACTCGCCTGTGTTTATAAACACTCTGCTACAATATTGCTGGCAGACTATATTAATAGTTGTTAATCATCAAAAATAATTATCAGTGCACAAAAACTTAGGAGTGTCACATGTATTGTTATAGTTTTAAAGTTAGCGTTTACAACTTTAAAGGCAGTTATAGTTGAAAATTGATACAAATAACTTGAAAACAGATCAGTAACACCTATACAGAAAAAAGAAAAGGAATTTATAGAATACAAATATAGGTACAAATTTCTGAAAATAAAAATTATGCTGCAAATAAAACAATTTGCAAAACAACTAAAAAACCTCAATTTTAAAGAAAATGCATTTATTTTATGTATTCATTTTAAATAATAATACTGTGGTATATAAGGTGTTAAAGTTCAAAGGTCAAAATTTAGAATAAATATGACTGACAATTTTAATTTAGTGGAGCTGTGGGTATGACTCAGATGTCCCAGGTGTCGTGGTTGAATGCACAAAAGAGACAAGATGATGCTCAGAGAAACATGGATTCTAACTACAGTCAGCTAAGACAAACTTCCAATATGTAAGTGTATATGAGTGGTGTGAAAGTAATGGATTTTTACACCCCAGTCAAGATTCTTTCACTTATTTCAAGAGAAACATGGATTCCAACTACAGCTGGCTAAGGCAATCTTCCAATGAGTGGATTGAAAGTAATGGCATTTCACACCCCAGTCAAGATTCATTCACTTACTGTATATTGCTTTATTTTCACTGTGTCAAATTTTTGTGGTTTGACGATGACTAGTGTATTTGCGGTGTCATATTTTCTCGTCTCATCTGATTCAAGGAAAACAACTCTAGCAAGATTAATGGGCTGGTAATACCAGTGTCTATTCACTGGTTTAATTTTCATGGGAATACACTTGACCGTGAATATAGCGAAAATAAAACCATAGCGAAATATAAGCATTATACAGTATTTTTAGAGAAACATGAATTCCAATTACAGCCAGCTAAGATAAACTTCTAATATGCAAGTGTACTTGAGTGCAGTGAAAGTAATGACATTTTACACCCCAGTCAAGATTCTTTCACTTATATTGAGAGGGTCAATTCTGGGGTGGTAAAGGAATAATCTACTTGTATAGGTGTCCAGGCCTTAGGAATTGAACTACCATAGATTGTTAATAAAGACAAACCTTTTCCAAAATTTACTAATAGTGTCTTTTTTCACTCTTTTTTTTAAGGCCAAAGCTCTATTGTAAGAGGATTTCTGAAAAACATTTGTGCTTGAAGAGTACAGTTAATTTCCATAGATTTCTATTTTTCTAAAGTTTTGCTAAATTTGGACCAATCAAATATTTACTAAATTTTTGTTATAGGCAACAAATAGATCAGGAACACAGTGAGGATGCCAGTATTGGAGAGTTTGATAGTCCCCAGATGATGCAGCAGCAGCACCCATCGCGTCACCATGGTCACACACCCCAGTATAGTACTCAATATCACCATCATCAGCAGCAGCAACATTCGGCATATTATGACAGTTCACAGAGCATTGATGATCCATCTGTAAGTTATCAAATACAGCCAAACCTGTCTATAAAGGCCACCTAAGGGAACCAGTAAAGTGGTCTGTCTAGAAAGGCCACCCAAGGGAACCAGTAAAAGTGGCCTGTCTATAAAGGCCACCCAAGGAAACCAGTAAAGTGGTCTGTCTATAAAGGCCACCAAGGGGAACCAGTAAAAGTGGTCTGTCTATAAAGGCCACCAAGGGGAACCAGTAAAAGTGGTCTGTCTATAAAGGCCACCAAGGGGAACCAGTAAAAGTGGTCTGTCTATAAAGGCCACCAAGGGGAACCAGTAAAAGTGGTCTGTCTATAAAGGCCACCAAGGGGAACCAGTAAAAGTGGCCTGTCTATAAAGGCCGCCCAAGGGAACCAGTAAAAGTGGCCTTTATAGACCGGTGACCCTTATAATACAGGTTAAAAAATATAAATAAAGAGCAATTTGGATAAAATTTTACTGGAATTAATAAGCAGATGGCCCCGATAAAGAGGTGGCCTTTATCACAGGTTTGACTGTATACTATTATGACAACTTCTCTTTCTTTCTTTTTTGACCTCGGAATCAGAAAATTTTTGTGGGCATTTAGTTTTGTTGCACTAAAAAACTTTCAACTTGGGCTTGGATTATGGATGAAATATACCTGTTATTAGAGTGTTTGTATACACACACACACACCCCAAAAAAACTATTTTGAGGGGGGGCCGTATATAAGAATTACCATGTCTGTCTCTGTCCGTCTGTATGTGTTCGGGTCATATCTCATAATTGATCAAGATGGCTGTCATAAAACTTCACATGAATAATCTCAAACCAAGGTCATGTCAGAAAGGCCAAGGTCGCAGGAAAACATTAAATGTTGTGGGGCAGTGAATATTTGGCTCTCAAGAAAGTGAAGAGATAGTTCTAGTTTATTCTACATTTACAACCACCACCAAACAATATCTTTGTACTTTTACAGCAGTGATAAAAAAGTTACCTGAAGTATATATTGTCTTTGATTAACAAAAATGTTTGCCAAAAAATTAATAAACCACATACCACCACAATTTTAAAACTTCTGACAAGACATAATGACAACACTGCTATCAGAAGAACTCGAATATCAATTTTTGATTCATCAAATTAAAATGAATCCATGATATCCCTATAATGTAAGGCCCTATCCATTCTACTTACATGTATTTAACAACAAGTGGTCCCCAATATGCATGGTTAACATTTTAAAATAACAGGTGGTTGTGATTTTAAATGAATTTTCAAATTTATATGTAGCAGTCTGGAAACATGCAGCAGATATCCCAGGTAAGTTTAAATAAAAAGTGTCACCAGGCTTGATGGGACTTTAAAGTTGTGCTTGCATGAGGTCAACATTGGTAAATTGTGAATGTAACCATCAAAAACACATACAAAATAAATTGTTAATGTAAGCCATTACAAATGCATGTAACCAAGTAAGTTTATATAAATGGTGTCTCTAGGCTTGAAAGGACTTTTTTGTGCTTGCACGAGGCTGGCATTGGTAAATTGTGAATGTAACTGTCACAAACACATCTAAGATAAATTGTTAATGTAAGCCGTTACTAATGCATGTACCCAAGTAAATTTATATAAATGGAAAGGACTTTTAAGTTGTGCTTGCATGAGGCTGACATTGGTAAATTGTGAATGTAACCTGTTATAAACGCATGTACATGATATTTACAGCTAGGATATGCATAAACCTAGCTTGAATTTTTCTCCATAAAAGATACATTTGTGATATATATAAAACCTGCATGTTCAAATCCCAAAATCTATATTTTTGTCCAAAAAAAAAAAAAAACCAGAAATGGTTTAGGTTTTTGCCCCTTTCATTGTAAACAAAACTGTATGTTTCTCTTCTGAGCAGATGTTGTTTGGCATTGATGACTTTGTTAATATTCCTACTTGCTTTCTTGCTTGTTATATATACACATGTATATACAGAGAGAGAGAGAGAGAGAGAGAGAGAGAGAGAGAGAGAGTTGAGCAACAATTATGTGTAACCAATTAAACTTTATAAATACAAATGCCTAGGTTCAGATAAGTATTAAATCATTTAGTGTTACAATACTCTATATTTTTAATTTTTTTTGGATTTAAATAATTTATTAATATCTAATTACAATATTCAATATAAAGAAATTGAAGTTTACTAACAGGGATAAGAGTTCCCTTGGTTATCCTTCACCCACTATCAGAGTTAGCTCTGGCTCTCAAAAAAAATTAGCCAAAATATTAGCCAATTGTTAAATTTAGGAACCAATTTATATGGTAAAGAGCCAAAAACAAAAACAAAAAAACTATGAACCTAAAAAGGACACAAATGTCTTTATTCTGCTGAATAGGTTGTTCTTGATTTAATAGTTTGTTTGTCTTGTGTAAAAACAAAAATGAAATTGATACAAAGGATGTCTACACAAAATATAACGAATGGTTAAAATTACTTTTTATGTATAGAATAAAGTAGGTTCTAAAGTGTCATGTCAATAAAGATATCTCTGGTAACAGAAAAGTATCACTATATGTACATGAAAACTGTGATTCAAAGCAAAAATGGCTATTTCCATACATTTGACCACACATATATACTGCGATTTCATATTGAAATCACTGCAGCAGTTGTGGAGAAATTCTCAAAAATACAAAGCTATAACAGTTGTAACGGACTCTATTGATTGCACTTAACAACTGTTTTCCTAATTATGATGGGATTGTTAAAAAGATCCTTTTCGCTTACAGAACGCCGTGTATTAACGTCTATATGGTCAGTGGTATCAAAGATTTCATGTTGTAGATTGACTTACTTGACTTATGTCCGTCTCTCCTTGTGGAGAATTGGGCCAGATATCTTTCTCCCCGAAGAATCTCTGTTGGCAGCTATTTTAGCAGCTTCACTCCATGTCCCAAGTCCAAAATCTGATCTTTCCCTTTCAACAGTCCTGCGTCAGGTCTCCTTCGGTCGCCCTCTTCTCTTTCCTTCTGCTGGTGTCCATTGCAGAGCAATCCTTGGATGTTCATCTGGCTTCTGTCTTAATATGTGTCCAATCCATTTCCACCTCCGATGTTTAACAAGCTTGTTTATCTTTTTTGTTTGTGTTCTTTCTCTGATTTGCTCGTTTGTAATTTTTACAGGCCAGTATATTTTGAGGATTCTTCTGAGACATTTGTGATGGAAAGTGTCCAATAACTTTTCATCCCTGGTGGTCATTCTCCATGTCTCGCAACCATATAATAGTACAGATACTACATTGGACATGTATATTCTGCTCTTGGTTTTTCCTGCCATACTGACTGCCTTTCCACACCTTGTTGTAGATTACCGTTATAATAATTATTATAAAAGATTTTAGGTTCAAAATTATTATTTTTGAAAATGGGAAAATGACATGGATTACTATATTGTTTTTGAATATTATACATAGGGCATTGTTCATTTTGTAACTAGAATCTTCTTGTTTGTATTTTGTGACTACAGCCTGGAAGTGTACCACCAATGCAGCAGGTAATGTGCTTTAGCATGTCTTAAAATTTTTTTTATTGACTCAATATCTCTAGAAAGCAAGCCTAGCCTTTTGTCATACTCTGTAACTTCTCGGATCTACTTAGACTGACATATATGACATCCATACAATGTCTAGGATTTTGTGAAATAGAAATATAATAACAAGAAGTACTGTAAACATATTTATTTTCACTGTTCACTGTGGTCCTTTGTTCTGCACGAAAATTAATACTGAGTGAAAATTATATGCTGATTGTGTTATAGTGGACATTTAAAAAACATGAAAATTAAACAATGCAAATATGTTTAAATTTCATATACCTCGAAAATAAATATGTACAAAATGTAACTGGACCATGTTGACAGAAGGACAGGTGGAACTTCAAAATTAAATCATCCCCACACCCTTTCCTTCAAAAGACAGGAAATTAAAACATTTTAATGATTTAAAAATGTATTTAATTATGTTGTGTTAGCTCAGTTAGGATCAATATACAAGGCTAGATTAAATTCCATTAAAAGAACTGAACATTTCTATTCTTTTAAGTGATTTCTGAAGTTTTTGACTAATTTAATGATTCTATATTCAATACTCATAACTCACTATTTACAAGCAGCCAGGGAGTGTACCACCAATAGTACAGGTAGGTCAAAATGGTTACAGCAATATATATACCTCAGATACTGTGTGATGTATAGTAGTAAGATCACCTTAAACCTATGAAGTACAAAATACCTATTGTAATGCATCAGCATCCGATGTAAAGTTTAATTCTATGAAAACTCTATGAAATGAATTATTGGACTGTATCTTGTAATAAATCAAATATGACCCAAGTATTATTATCTGTGATTGATTATTGTTGAAAATCCAAATCCAAAATATTGTAGCAAGCTTTATAAGACTGACAAAGCTTTATTAACGTTTTTTTTTTGGTAAAACAAATGCTTTTAAACATTCATGGGCATGTTGTTTGGATATTTCAATAGATTATCGGCAAAATTGTATTCAGATGTTGTTGTAAAATGAAATATCCATAGCAGCAAGCTGTTGAAAAATGTCACTTACGCTAAACTAACTTGTCGATTTTCTATATATTGTATGCAGCCTGGAAGTGTTCCCCCAATGTCACAGGTAACTTGGTTATATAATTCTTAATTGTACCATGAGATACCAAACTTTCTTTTTACATTTCATCTGAACTGTTGATTCCATTTGGAATTGCTTATAAAAAGTATTAAGGTTGCCTTAAGGAGTGAATTTTTGATAACCCAGAGTGTATGGTATTTAATTTTCACACAAGTGATATCAAGGAGTTTTGTGCTTTTAAATTCAAAATATTGATGAATAAACTGTTGGGACTTGAATAAATAATGATTGATTTATAATATAACATTTTTGTCACCCTTCAAAGCGTAAACAGTTGGATCTTTTAACTTCCATTTCGTATTTTGTGTGACTTGCGTACATTGTCGCCATGTTTGTTTACTGTAACTAGACGTCAGCAATGTACGAGTTACTTCCCTTTTACCGCTAAATGTCACGTGCGTTCATGTACCCTGGCAGATTTCCGAACATAGTTCCATGTACAACGGCAAGTTCACCAATCGCTATGCGAGAAATTTCTTTGAAGGTTGACAATGCCTCATGTTTTCTTTATCATGCACAATGGGTTGTCACTATTAAACTTTCTGTTATATTTTGCAGTCTGAGTTGGGCCATTTCTGAAGATTCTTAGACAGATGAAGATTGAAATTTATCAGAAAAGCTTCCAAAACCAACCAATTGTAACTACTTCTTGAAAGAAGAGATTACAGTCTGAGATGGGCCAATTCTGAAGACAGATGAAGATTAAAATTTATCAGAAAAGCTTCCAAAACCAACTAATTGTAACTACTTCTTGAAAGACGAGTTTCTTGGATGAATTTATTTTTGTTTATATTACCTACATGAAATAATTTTATAAATATAAATATTTTAAAATTAACTTTATTGTTGTAATGCCTTTGGTCATTGTTCTATCACTAGAATTTTTAATGATTCATGGAAAGGAGGTGTGTGTGTGTGTGGATCTTTTTTCATCACCTATATCATATAAGGGAACAAAAGAAATGTTTGAAAAGGAGTATATATGATAAGGGAACTGTTTGGGCCCCAAATTAATTTATGTTCTGGCAATATTTCCACATATTTTGATTCTAAATATAATGACCACAGTCGCTGCAAAGCATAAAAATCATTATTGTTTAGTCTCAATTCCAAGCAAGTTGACCTATAAAATGATGAAAAATGTGTTCAAATTACGTTGGTGAATTATCAATCATATTTTGTGCCATTTTATCATATGGATTCTATTACCATAAGCAGAGATTTGCTTTGTTTGACATTTTCCTGTAAAATTGTTTCAGAAATATTATCTTATGCAGATAGATTATGTACAAAATAGTCTGCACAAATGTTGTATAATACATTGATACATTGATTCATGATCTCATTCCGATGTGACTAGTATCATCTCCCTTGTTGAAAAAAGCTTGAAATAACCTCCACCAACACCACCATGATTGTTGTGCTCAATCCACAAGGATTTAATTGACATCAATAAAATAGGAAGGCCCTTATTATCCCCTGCCCTTTAAAGAAAGAGCGAGATATTATTTCTCATTTTCATGAACCAGACATGATTTGCTCATTTTCATGAACCAGACTTGGTTTGTTCATTTTCCTGTGAGTTATTGCCCTTTGAACATAACTGCAAATCACAAAAGAGGACCTACTGGCACGGTATCCTAATTCACCTAATTTGATTGTTTTGATTCTCTTTTGAGAGAGAGAGAGGGGGGGGGGGGGGGAGAGAGAGAGAACAAGATTTGAAAGATCAATAGGGGCATCTGTTGTAATTGTCTGTCATTATATCATATTAAACTGTACTATAAATTTTATTAAAACGTGCCATAAAGTTTGACATGAAATTTGACCTGCATCCCATGGTAAATTGTTATAGAGTCCTGACTCATCCAACTGTCAAGGATGCCATAATGGGTGTTTCAGTTTGGGAATCACTGCCTATGGTAGAAGACTACTATAAAATCCCATGGTATTTGCGCATCTGTAATTTACGCAGGTGATTTTTCAGGTAAAATATTATTTTGAAGTTGATGAAACATCAGAACTAGTATTTGTGAAAGTATGTGTATGTTTGTTACATTATTTATTAAATAAACATGTTTTTTATTTAAATCAATTTATTTGACAAGTTTAATTAAATATAGTATTATATTGTTGATATCAAACTCTTTTAAATTTATCATGTTTACAATTTTATACAATTCTCAGTTTTAGACCTGACTTTTTTCTTTTTGAAAGAATATTCCCTCATTATTATTATATCATAAAATTTAGGCTAACTTTGTCTGATCATTCCAAAAAATAAACTTTAATCTTTCAAAGAAGTGGGTATGTTAAGGTGCCTCTTATGCCCCTCTCCCCCGTAATTTTTTTTGGGATAAAATTGCTATAATGATACTTTAATTAGAAAAGTTAATTATAATTGGAGTCTGCATCATATATGGCGTTTATTTAAGTGTTTTCTCTGCTGTAAAAAGAAAAGAAAAAAAAAGAAAAGAAAATAGGGGAAATATGCCATACCTGAGCAAATGATCCAAGGTGAGATATTAAAATGCTCTTTTGTACATGGTCCATTGTCTGTAAAATGTTTACCGAAACATCTTTTTTCTAAACCCTTAAACCTATGGCAAAATAAACTTGGCATTGATTAGGGATGTCAATAGAAGCTGGAAGCCAGCGAAAAATGTCTGCTATTCTCTAAAAAGATGCCAGCTATTTTATATTCTAAGTGGTTAAATCCAATGTTTAATTAGATTTCTGATGTCAATTAGCTGCCTATTACTTTTAAAAATTAGCCTGCTACATCCAAATTTAATGACATCTCAGTTGATGTAGACAGGCCTAGGCTAAAGAATTAATTTCAGAATATTAATTTAATGATAAATTTGAAATTATAAAACATTCTTTCTATCCTGTCTTTTTGTTTCCATATAAATACATGTAGTTGTAATCATGGTAATGAAAGGTCTGCAATGTACTGGTAAATCATTGTATTCCAGGGTAATTTTGATTCAACTATAATATGTGAATTATATCCGTGTTTGTCAATTAATTGAATGATAAATTTGAAATTATAACATTCTCACAGGCCTGGGCTATAGAATTAATTTCAGAATATTGAATGATAAGTTTTGAAATTATAACACATTCTTTTTAAACTGTCTTTTGTTTCTATATAAAATGCAATAAATAAAGGTGTTATTGGTAATCATAGTAATTACACGTCTCCAATGTAAATCATTCTGTTCAAGGGTAATTTTGAGTCTTCTACAATATGTGAATTATATCTATGTTTATGTCAAATTTAAATCATATTAGTAATAATTTAATATATTGTCATGTTTTTCATGTTTTCAATTTAAATGTTTCTTAATTATGTTTCCATGACATTAGAATAAAAGTTAAATATTGTAACAAAGTATCAAATGTATTATTTCAATTTCTTGTAAAATAATCCTGTTTATGCTTCAGTCAAGATATCTTTCACTTACCCCATAGCCGGGTCCGACCCAAGACTTCAAAGTAGGTAGTTCTTTCACCAAGCACTCAGCATTACGAAATAAGTCATGGTTCTTTCAGAACTTAACATAAAGGAGGTTCGTGTCACGGTAGGTGTGACAGGATTAAGAACCCTGTTGTATAATGTCATCAGTGTAACACAGGCAAAATTTCTGCACCTTCGCCTATAGCTGGCTATGTTTATATAAGTGAAATATTCTTGACTGGGACGTTAAACACCATTACTCCACTCAACTCTTTCACTAACCTGAGACATGTCAGTTGATGTGGCTGGAATCCTGAGCACTAATCTTTATTGAATAAACTGACAAACCTCTGAATTAAACCTACTTTATAAACCAAGAACTATCTGAATTACCAGGTACAGGTTCTTGAAAATACAATCTGACTGATAACATGCAGTTGATGATAAACTGAGCCATCTATATTACATGCACTTGGCAATAAAAACCAGCTGAACCACATATCCTTGAGAACAAAACCAGAATTGCCTCTAATGGAAAAAAAGAACCCTCTGAATTCCCGTACATGTACTTTGCAATAAGAACCATATAATTACATGTACTTGACAACACAAACCTAATCCAAGCACTTGACAAGACCCTTCTGAACTACATGTACTTGACAACAAGAACCATCTAATTACATGTACTTGACTATAAGAACCCACTAAATCATGTGCATCTTACGAGAACCATCTGAATTGCATGTACTTGACACCACAAACTTCTGAATCACAATGATCTATTTGAATTACATCTAGTTGACAAAAGAGTCATCTAAAGTACATGTACTTGACAGGATAAGCCATCTGAATTACATATACTTGATAACATAGACCATCTGAATTACATGTACGTACTTGACAATTAAGAACTGTCTGAATTTCATGTACTTGACAACTTGAACCAACTGAATTAGATGTGGATTACATGAACCATCTAAATTACATGTACTACAACAAGAATCGCCCGGCAGAATTTTATGTACTTGATAGCATGAACCATCTGAATTACATATACTTAAAACATGAACCATATCAATGGCATGCACCGGACAACAACCTGATTTACATTTACCTTGGCATTAAGAACCTGATATAAATTTTGTGTACTTGACCGGGAACGCGATTTTTATTATGACATGTCCTTGATCATTTTAAAATATAAAAATTGATTATTCGGGATGGGATGGGTTGTTTTTTAATAAGCGACCACTCAACTTAGTACATTTTACCTCAAATATCACTGCGGTACAGCGTACACGGGATATTAAAGCATAAAATGAGCAAAACAGCCAGTGTAAACAACACCAGCGGGAGTCGAAAGCCGATTTTTGACTTATCTGTTCATTTTAACATGTGATGGTGTATTGGGGCATCAATCGGACACATAAACGTTTCTATTGAAATAGTTAACTGCATCTGATACACTGTTTAAACTTTAAAACAAATTGATAAAGTGCAAGTGCTCACCTGTGATTTTGCCGTCGCCGGGAGTTTCTGTTCAATATTTCAAATTTCACTTCTTGATTAAAAATTCTGAAGCGTACAATTCCTCTAGGATGCTAAGAACTACATGTCGACCAAATTTCAGCTCAATGTATTGCGAAATAAAGGAGCAGGAGACGTTGAAAGATCGACGTGGTGTACTGGGAATTGATTCTCATCACCGGTTTAGTGTACTGGGAATTGCAAAATTACGGTTACCGGGAATCGTGTATAACATTATTTTCAAGTCCCAATTTTTAAAGAAATCGGGAATTGCGAATGTATGATACAGTTTGTATGCATGGTGCATACAATAATAAATAAGTTTCACTGTGCAAGTTTATATTAGGTGTTTATAGTAAAGGCTCTAACCTTGATTTCAAAATTGAATTAGGTAGATCGCCAATATTAAGAGACATAGAGTGATTCCATAGTTTCATTAAAATGTTTAACACTTAAGGATATCCCAACTAATATGGTATCCACACTAGGAAAACTTGACCTTCGAATTTAAAAGTAAAAATGTGGGTTGTGGGATTTAAACGCAACAGAAAGGCCCTTGTTCTAGAAGGTCTGTCATTGATGCAACCCGAGAAAAGGTCAATAAAGTTTATGATATTGTTACGACTGACAAGCGAGTTACAGAATGGTATGTAGCTAGTTGGCATTTCACAGGGAATACATGTATTACATTTAATTCTGACAGAAAATCTTGCAATGAGAAATGCTTTCAGTTGGGTACCAACTTACCAAAGCATCTGACAATTGGTCAGAAGCACATCAAGTGCACTTTGTTGTGTGCTTTTTTAGAGATAAGTTACTATGTATTAAACGTGGGTTTATCAATTCACCCCAGTGGCCAAAGTTTACAAAAAAGACCAATACTGTTACATCAGCTGGAGAGGGTATGACCTCGGCTTCCAGTGATGCTGATCATAATCTGGTGGTAGGTTATCTCCAAAAGGGACAAACAATCAATGACACATCCTATTCACCACTTATGATGCAGTTACGGAAAATTATTAAATTCAAAAAATGACGGAAAGCTCAGTAAAGATGTGCTGTTCCGCTAAAAGTAGCCTATTTAAATCAGACAAATCTTAGGAAATAATAGTGAAACCGCAGCCAGTTGGTGCTTGGTATATGTGTAATACCTTATTTTTATTATTATTAGTACTTGTTATTGTCTATAGAATGATTAAAAATTGTCGATTCAAGGTAAAGCATATCACGTTTTAAACAGCATCACTTATGAGTGGTCGGAATTGTGCACCGGTAACGTTATCAGTATGTAGGTTGCATTTACATAGAACATACTGGCTTCAATAAACAAGCTGTTCTTAGTAGAGGTGGTCTTTACGTTAATGCCACTAGACTCAAAAAGACAATATAGGCATTATAGAAACATGTATGTAGAATGTGTAGAGTTGTTTATATCTCATTTTACGAGCGACCATCCTAGTATCCCATTCAGATTGAGAGGCCGCGGTTGCCTAATGAATAAGACATCAGTCTACAAAACAAATCCAGGGTCTCTCATCGCTGTGTGTTCGAGTCCCACTCAGACCACATGCGGGAAAGTGATTTTTCCTTGCTGTTGGCCTTTACTGGTTTACCTGGTATCAGTATAATGTGCCTGGGGAGTGGTACGCTTGTCTGCGGCATACTGACTCTGTGAGCTGGCACGTTAAAGTCGCCATGAGTGCGCCCTAGTACAAAGCAGACCATAAAACACACTCGTACTTCACATGCATACACGAACTTGTTCATAGATTGATAAAATTAATAGTTCTCGTCGCGAATAGCTGGAAAATTGCTGATGCGACGTTAACCAACCAACCAACCATTTCCGATTGTCCGACACGGCCCTCTATTTTTGCGCCTTGTTTCAATACATGTTTTATACCCGGATACAACATTACACGAGTATAGTTTTTGGCACTTTTTTGCAGAGCGTAACGGGATACATATTTTTTGAGTTGCACATCCGATATTAAGGAATTTAAAAAAATGTATATAATATTTTACCAAGTGCATTATTTCTGAAATGTTATGGTTATGATAAACTAACAGGCCAAAAATGGCAGTGTCTAAAAACTGGAAATTTTGAATACATGTAGATGAAATTTGAGCTTTCGTCGTGGATTTGCAGAAAATCGAATCGGTTGACATTAGGATTTTTTCTATATTATTTGATAAAACTATATTTGCTTTCTGAACACATTAATTTAAAAAAAAATCTATCGAGCGGATTTTTGAGAACCAAAGCATCAGTATACGGCGCCTTGTTGAACCGTTTATGTCAAAAGATGATTTTCTTTTGCGTCTAAAGACAATAAAGCACAGAGTCGTCAGTGGATAGGGCCTGGGTCCCCTAGGCCAAAGAAGGTTAAAAAGCATTAGTCTACTGGCAAGGTGATGACCACAGTATTTTGGGACGCAAAAGGTGTTATTGTGTGTGACTTTTAACCAAAGAGAAGTACAATGATAACTGGAATGCACTATGCAAACTTGCTAGACCACACGAGAACTGATATCTGTGAAACCGCCGCAACAGGACAAAGCAAGAGTACACAGTTGCAAAGTTACAATGAAGGCTGTGGGGCGAAATACCACCATCTGACTAGCTCGTAGCGACTTCTTCTTTTCCCAAAATTGAAAAATGATACCTGAGGGCGTCATTTCAGGTCTGACCAAGAAGTCATGAAGACAGTTGAGGAGTGTGTCAATGGAAATGACACTTTCTTTTTCAGATCTGGGGTGATGGATAAGTGCATCACACTAGAGGGCACTGAATTACATTAAAAAGAAGAGGTGGATCTAATCCGGAAAAGAGTTTAAGCTGGTTTCTTATTGATTGGCCCTCGTAAATAAAAATTCAAAATAAACATATGATACTATGAACTATGTTTAACATGTTAAAAATGAAAAAATGTGTTATATTGTTAAAACTTTTTATTTATAAATCAGTTTCAAGACGTTTGATTTTACTCTTGTCTCATTTGTGGATCTGTTTTACACCAGATACCTCCTTTCGACGACTGTCTCATCTTGACCTTATTTTAGCTGGTCGATTCGATCTAATGACATTAGGTTAAATATTTTAAAAGATTTCTCAAATTGTAATCTTCATTTTCCTGCTCAGTTTCAAACTACAAAGTTTTTTTCTTTACTTTCACTAGTTGCATTTGCTATGACACCGTCAAACTTAAACAATTTAAGAACGGATTATATTTTGACATTACACATAGGCCTTTGTAATGGTTTAGTAAACACTTGGATCTCTCTCAATCTACATATTCGGGAATATGTGTGTTAAAGATGTGGTCTATGTATGTTTCATCCACATCTCGTCTATATTGCATTATTAATAATTACAGATGTTGAAGATTTTTACTAGATAATTAATTGTTTTGTTTGTCATTGAAAAACAAGTATAAATTCTATATAAATTCATTAAAACATGAAATTCGCATAGCTGGCAAGATATTTGAATCCTCAATTCCCAGTACACCTACTTCCTCCTTAATTGCCAATACCCAGTACACCTTTTTGCAATTCCCAGTACACCGCATGTTATCATCCAACGTCTCCCGCTCCTTTATTTCTCAATACATTGAGCTGAAATTTGGTCGACATGTAGTTCTTAACATCCTAGAGGAATTGTACGCTTCAGAATTTTTATTTATCAGGTGAAATTTGAAATATTGGACAGAAACTCCCGGCGACGGCAAAATCACAGGTGAGCACTTGCGCTTTATCAATTTGTTTTAAAGTTTAAACAGTGTATCAGATGCAGTTAACTATTTCAATAGAAACGTTTATGTGTCCGATTGATGCCCCAATACACCATCACATGTTAAAATGAACAGATAAGTCAAAAATCGGCTTTCGACTCCCGCTGGTGTTGTTTACACTGGCTGTTTTGCTCATTTTATGCTTTAATATCCCGTGTACGCTGTACCACAGTGAATATTGTACTACCAGGATTCCAGATGGTTAAAATGTAGGATCAAGCTAATTTCCATAAATATTTCAGCTGGTTGAACACAGAACTTTATGTTTTATGAACATTCTTCAGCTCAACTGGACTGTGCACATTGCAACTTGTGTTATGTGTTGTTTCTTTTTTTATGGATTTTTAAATTTTATATCTGCCCTTTCTTTAACATATCATCAAGAAATTGCTTAATATTGGCAACACAAATATATTTTTCTGCATCCATGTAATAAATAATGTGTCTGATGTATTTGGTGGTGCTCCGTTTATCGGAGGAAAATACGTCATAGAATAAAGAAAATATTCCCGCCAGATTTGGACACGAAGACGAAAACGGGAAGTAGCCATGTAAACAACATCATGTGTGCAGCATACTAAAGCACATTTTGTGTAATATCACCCAAATTTTAGCTACTATCATAAGGTAACTATATTAGTTAAAATGTTTTCATTCCCGTTTTGTGATTAAATATGCTTATGGCCCCAAATGCAGGCGGGATCACAGGGGTCGTTATAATTTTCAATTTGACAAGATCACAGGCATTTGTTTCTATGAATGAAAAAAAAATCGAGAAATTACTATATAATAACACAAGGTGGTCATCTCTTTTTCAGGAGAATTACCACCAGTCCGCTTCAAACTGATTATTTCCATTTTTGCACGATAAAAATTCAAACAAACCTGGTACCGTTCGATTCAAAACACTTTTATCTTTACGGTAATACACATTTTTGTATCCCTCGATAACCCCTCGCTTGAATAATTGACATATTTCTCAGCTATTCCAACGACTACGACAAATATCACACTTCCACTATATTCACTTCCGGTCCGCTGCGCAGGGAATATGATGACCATATTTGATTGGTCGGTGAATAAATAGAATCACAAATCGAAAGTAGAAATTGTAAAACAGGTAAAACGACAAGAATGCAAGACGATATTGTTCAAAAGGCGGTAAATGGCCATTCCTTGTTAATTTTAGGCCAGAGTGGCACTGGAAAGAGTTTTGTTTGTAAAGAAATTGCCCGTAAACTTAAAGAAAAGTGTATAAATGTAAGGCTTACAGCCACTACAGGGATAGCATCCCTTAATATAGGGGGACAAACTGTTCATTCGTGGTGTGGTATTGGCGATGGTAGATATTCGAACGAAAATTTACTGGACAAAATTTCTAACAATGAACATTTTTTAATATATAAGAACAATATTTTAACAACAGACTGCTTAATCATTGATGAAATTTCTATGTTGTCAAAACGCTTATTCGAACAATTAGAATATATTTGCAGGAAAACAAGAAAAAGTGAGAAAATATTTGGGGGAATTCAGGTACTGGGGGTTGGTGATTTTTTTCAGTTAGCCCCAGTTCCTGACATCCTAAAGGATGACCCAGGAGAATATTGTTTTGTCTCGGATATTTTTAAAACCTATTTTATTCATAAATTTGTATTAACTGATGTCATGCGTCAAAATCAGCCAGACTTTATTAAGGCTGTGAATGATGTGTCGAGAGGAAATTTACCTGATGACACTCTTAATTTAATTAAGCGCTTGAGTCGTCCTTTACCACCTGGCGAGGAACCTATCCATCTATGTGCACGGAATTTTGATTGTTTTATTTTTAATGCTTGTAAATTAATGGAAATTGAAGGTGATGACCATGTGTTTCATTCAGTTGACGAGGGTGATACAAACAAACTTGAGAGAATGCCTGTTCCTAAAACACTGCACCTTAAGATTGGCTGTTCTATTCTACTGCTAAAAAATTTATCTGACAAACTTGTCAATGGGTTAAGAGGTACTGTGGTGAAAATTGACAAAACTAATAAAACTGTTGGTGTAAACTTCCAAAATAAAAACTTTGAAAGTACTTTATACACAGAGTTGAGAAAGGAAACATTTACTGTCTTCAGTACCACTGACAATAAAGTTGTAGCAACACGTAGACAATTGCCTCTGTGTTTGGCATTTGCCATTACAATCCATAAGTCTCAGGGGTTGACATTAAGTAGGTTAGAAGTTGATGCCAGTTGCATATTTGCAGCTGGTCAGTTTGGCGTGGCAATAGGTCGGGCAACAGAAAAAAAGGGTCTACGTATAATGGGCTTTAATCCATCTTGTGTCATAAAACACGAGAAAATTTTATATGACTTTTATGATGACTGTGTAAAGTGCCATAAGAATTTTTTTCAAGACACAACTTGTTGCAAAATTGACTTTGTTCCCAGTCAGACTGAAGAGAAAGCACATCCTGCAATTTCAATCTTTGAGGAGGGGGAGGAATTATCTGATTTTAGTGACACAGAAATTGAAGAAATTGATTTTTTGATGAGTAGTGATTCTGATGTTCTTGATCCAGAGGAACAGGTTCATAAAGTCATTAACATGAATGAAATCTGTAGTATTTTTTCTGGAGAGAAAGTTTCGCCAAGAGAAAAACTGGTAAGTTCTTATTTTAAATCATTAACTGAAAACAGAATCAATACTGTGGAAACTTTTTCAAATAAACTTTTTCACAAATTCAGTGATATTTTTCAAGCAACATGTGGAAATGTTAAAACAGTGTCAACAGATTCAAAGATATGGACAGCATTCTGTACAGAACTATACAACTTTTCTGTATCTGCAGAATACACTGCTCTTGTTCACTTGATATCTGATGGTGAGCCCTCAGATATCTATTATGAAATCTGTAGTAACATTTTTGATAAAGTGAAGTCTTTAGTAATAGAAAAACAGTCAGAACATTTAACTGTGTCAAAAGATACAACAGGAAAAGAAATTTCTGAATCTGTTAAGGGTAAGTTAAGATATATATTTGGACGTTGTGTTGCGAAATGTAGATATCATCATATGAAACATGCAAAAAACAACATGTACAATAAAAAAAGTAGAATTTCAGTTGGGAAAGCCTTTTTGAAAGTTAAAATGTTAGACTCGTTAACAACAAGTTATGCAGATTTGGAAAATAATTCGGAATATAAGGAATCCCTTTTCGAAACACAGCGTAAACAAAATCTCTCCCAAGGATTAACCAACATCATTGATTCTGCTTTTCTTTTTGTTCAAGCGATTGAAAAAGAGAGACTTTCTGTTCAAACTGAAAGCAATTTTAAATTATATGGAACGGAATTTTTAAATCACTGTCATTCTGTCCTCCTAGAAAATGAAACTCTTTTCAACAAATGGAGAATTTTGTTTCAGTCTTTTGAACAGTCTGATAAATATTTGTTTATTGATAAAGATAGTGCAGATCATTGTTTGCGAGAACTTTATTCTGACATTATTCAGAGATTTTGTCGTGTGGCTGACAATCAGTTTAGGAAAGATTTCATTCATAAAGTTGGTAAAATAAAAACTGATGCATTACGCAAAAGGGTTGATGTTAAGTCTACCCTTACATCAGAACTGAACATCAAAGCTTTCTGTAATGACAAGTCTGCCAACAAACTAAGTACACATCTGAAGTTAAAATCTTTCATATTTGACCATGGAATGTCATCTTTAAAAAACTTTACAAAGACAGATTTGATAAAATTAGTCAATGCATATGGAATTGAATTTTCTAAAAATGATGCAAAGGATTCATTAAAAAAAAAACTATGTCTTGTTATCCGCGAGTCAGACAGTATGCATTTCCCTCATTATCTGACAACTGAAAATCCAATTCCTGATACCATACCAGTACCTCCGCCATCTACTTCAGATTCACCAAAGGCCGGACCTTCTGTGGCATCTGCTGGTCCTTCTGTGGCATCTGTTAGTGTTTCACAACCACCTAATGCAAATCTGAAAAAGAGGAAAAAAAGGTCATCAAAATATTCATCTAAGAAAAAATCTGCAAAGAAAACACATGAAACTGAAACTATTTGCCCGTTATGTAATTCTGTATATAAAGATGGTGAAGATTGGATTGCTTGCGACCTTTGTGACCGGTGGTATGACAGAAAATGCATTCAAGTATCAGAGACTCAATGGAATGAAATAGAAGAGAGTGACTGGTTCTGTCCCGAGTGCTTGAAATAGGTACATATATACTGGTTTACAAAAATGTGTGCATGTCTAAAACACAAATCTAAGATATAAATATTATTATTATTCTAATTATGTTTAAAATTGACTAATGCACTCATTACCTAATTCATTAATTGCATTCATAATCAAATATAGTGACACAGCACATACATATAAAATAACACATACTCTATATCATCAAAGCTTTCATATCAAGCCTTAAAAGACTTACAAAGCATATTAAATGTTTAAAAATTTCCTAATACATATAATTTATAATTACCAAATTCATTAATTAATTCATGAACTGACTAATCTATTTATTCAATTGTTTAATTATTAATCAAAGAATTAATTATTAATTAAATTATCATTTAGATTATAATGAATGAATAACTATTTATTTCAAATGGTAATATAATTATAAAAAATAAAAAGAAAGTGCAATTATTTTATTCTTGTATAAATAAATTAAATTTGTTCATTATCTAATTTCTGATTTATTAACAACTTGATTCATAATAATTTCTGTATTTCTATTTTTTTTTTGAAAAAAAAGGTTTATTTATTTTGATATTTTATTTTATTTTATTGCATTTATTCATTATTTATTTTATTTTATTTTATTATATATTTATTATTTATTTTTATTTATTAATTTATACTTAATGGTATGTTTAAATTTACAGTGACCTTTAATGGTGGTCCAATAATAAATGAAATTTATTTATTTGATTTATCAAGTTATCTAATTTCTGATTTATTAACAACTGTAATTTCTGATTTATTAACAACTTTATTCATAATAATTTATGTATTTTTATTTCTTTTTGAAAAAAAAATTATTTTATTTTATTTTATTTTTTGTCTACTTATTTATTATTTACTTATTATTTATTTATTTATACTTACTGGTATGTTTAAATTTCTTTGATGGTGGTCCAATAGCAAATGGTTTTGCAGTTTCACCTCCAGCATTTGACTTTCTGGATGTTGTAGTTTGTCCCAATATTATACTGTTTATTCCAGTTCTATATTCATTATAATTTGGATTAGTATTGGCGCCATGATAAAGTGATCTTTCTTGACAGAAAACATTTTCGATTATGTCACTGTTAACTCTACTGGGGACCAGTTCAATATTCAGTTCATTTGTACATATTTCCACAAGAGAAATAAATCCGTAATACATATAGTCCAGGTCTTCTCTTGTTTCCATTGTCAACAAAGACTTGTATCTTTTGTTGGGCTCATTGTCACTGATTTCCTGTTTTTCCCAAGACTTAAACCAATTATATGACTCAGTGAGGCTGTTTAATCTTGGATCATTTCTGTCTTTTATGGGCCTTGAGTCAGTAAAAAATGATACAAAAAAACTGGTATATTTCAAAAACTCTAGCACTCCTATCATTTCAGCCTGACAAGTATCATTTAAGGTTGAAGAGTAACATCTCATTAAATGCAGCATATCATTATCAAGGACCTGAAATGCTAATTTGTTCCGCATTTTTTGAGCATTAGTTGGGAAAAGGTGTTCATCACTCAATTTATGATGGATTGGAAAAGTGTTTGTAGAGCGATCCCACTGGTAGGCATCAATCCACATTTTCCAAATGACAAAGTGCCCATCCACTGTAAGCAGTCTTTGGTGACTTTGTAGGAAACCACTACTTAATACACTGTTTCTAATCTTTTTGATAAGATGACATGGGTCCATCATGAATACTATTTTCTTGGTGGGATTTTTATAATATTTAGCAACCATCTTCATTGAGAGTGGATCAGATTTTGAAAAATGCATTTTTAAAAAAGCCCTGTTGTTGGCAGACCCATCCATACAGCAATATATGGGTTTGAACCCCCATTTAATCAATTCATCTATGCACATCCAAGTGGTAATAAATATTTCAGCTGGTGGGGCTTGAGTGTTAGGAAAATTTGCAAAAGGCCACCTGAATCCAGTAAGACCAGTGAAAACATACTGTTGAACATGATTAGCTAATTGACAGTCAGTTATTTCTCCATTATTTAATGCCTGCATTTTTCCAAGGTCTCCTCCAGTGAATGTTAACCCATATAATTCTGAACTTTGACCAGTGTGTATAATCTGGAGATCCTCCTGGATTGCCATCTCATCCAGTATAATACCCCCATAATAACCCTCAGGAATTGAAATTTGTCTCATTGATTCATTGTACATCCACTGCATCATATTTGGTACAATTCCAGGCTTCTGTTGAACAGCATGTTTGTAAACTTTAAGTAGTTGTTCAGATGGTAAGAGAAGCCATTTATTTAATGTTAGGTCTCTGTAAACAGCAGGATTTCTGTTGTATAAACTCAATGACATACAAATAATTTCTTTGTCCCAGCGCATACCTTTCTTATTGTTAATATTTGATGCTACTATTTGTGATTGCATAAGTGACAGCTGGTTGTCATGTAAATTAGGAGCTAAAATTTTAAGTTTTATTAAAATTTCATCTTTTGAAAGAGGTTTGGGTATTTTATTTTCCTTTTCACCAACTTTTTGTAATTTTTTTCTATTTCTTACAAATACTGTACATTTTTTACAGGTGGTAGAAGACTTCAGTTGCAGTTTCAAACACCGTATACAGTCTTTGTGTTTCAGTATATATGTTATGTTGTTGCCTGATTGCATTTGAACTTTAATACATTTAGAACTGTCACTTAAAGAATGTTCATCTTGTTTAAGGATTTCATAGCCTTGGCATGGTTGTAAAATAGACATACAGTGAAATAAGGCAGGTATTGATGAGTTGGTATATCTGATAGTGTCTGGAATATAATATTCTTTTAAGTCTATAGGGGTATGATCCATTTCAACAGACACTGAATTGCAAGCAGTAAGTTTCAAATAAAGTGTTGATGGTTGTCCGTTAAATCGAACTTCAGATAAATGACCAAATGTAACTGAGATGGAGTCTTTATGAAAGATAAACCAGTTAGGAGGTAACATTTTGTACACACTTTCAAATGGAATCTCTTTGTTACATACAGATGGTAGTATTGAAATATTTTTGTAACTTTGTAAAAGTTTCCCTGTGGTCTGACAGTGGACTGTTGATTTTTGTACATTTTTAAATAATACAGATATTAAATGTGCAACAAGGTTAACACTTATATGCTCATGATCCTTGTTTTGGATTATACTGTTTTCTTTCAATTGTTCATAAATTAAATGAAGAGATGTATTTCCAGTATTAAATGCAAGATGCTCTGATAACCTACAAAGTAAACAATGTTTTGCTTATATTAAGTATTTAAAGGGAGCCATTTTCATTCTTAAGAAAAAGTTTCTTTTTTATTTAAATTGAGCCATTTCATTCTTGAGCAAAATCTTATATTTTAACTTATTTTAAATTTTATTTCTCTTTTTTGTAAATATTGCTACTGAATTTTATGGTAAGCCAAATGGATTTTCATTCAATAAATAGAGATATCTGCATTTCAAATACAGATATCTACATTCATAATACAGATATCGACATTTGATATACTTAATAAAGATATATCTATTTCAAATATAGATATCTATATTAAACGAACATTCTAACCCTAAATAAATATATTTGAATTTCAAATACAGATATCTGTGTTACAAATGAAGATATATATATTTCAAATACAGCTATCTCTATTTAGTGACACTGAAATGCAAAAAAAGATATCTTTGTTTCAAATACAGATATCTTTATTTAGAAGGTGATGGGACTTTTTATATTTGATTATTAACTTTAGTTTCATATTTGATGTCGGTTAATAACTGCTCCCTCACCACCATTTTAGAGACCCATTAAAAAATTAGTTATTTGTTGATTTCAATTGGGGATCACTAAATTTTTTTTCACAGAATTCTGAATATGAAACTTTGACCACTAAAATGAAATTGTTACGACGTAAACGTTTAGCTACATAAGTACAGATATCTGCATTTGACTTTATTTAATCAATTAGGCCGCAGTGGCCGAGTGGTTAGGCAGGGCGCCAACAATCATGTGGTCTCTCAGCAATGAGGTCGCAGGTTCGAATCCGCACAGCGCGGCCTTATCTGAGAAAGGGTTTGTTCAGTTCCCTTACCGCAGGTCGGTGGTTCTACCTGGCGTCTCCTCGTGAAACCAGGGTCTTCCTCCACCATGGAAAACTGGACGCCTCGTATAAGTGAAATATTCTTGAGTAGGCGTAAAACACCTTACCCTATTTAATCAATGCATAAACATGAAATATAGATATCTCTATTTCAAATACAGAAATCTATATTTGAATTAGAGATATCTGTATTAAAGCATTAATTTTTGGAAAATGTAGATATCTGTATTTGAAAGAGATATCTTTATTTGAAATAAAGATATCTGTATTTAAATGTAGATAACTCCATTTTTTGAATAAAAACCCATTTGGTCTGCCATAGAATTGCATATCAACTAAATATATATTGACAATCAAAAATTTCTCGATAATTTTTTTTATTCATGAAACAAGTGCCTGTGAGAAATATGCACTCTCATGAACATATAGAACATAATAAACTTTGAACATTTTTTTTTTAATCTTTTTTTTTTTTTTACTGCATAAATGTTGTGCCAGTCCATAAATCTGATCCCCCCCCCCCCCGTACAAATGTAGGTACCGTCATTTTTTTTTTAACTCTATGCTGCATTCTCCATGTTTACAGAAACACAAATTTGACTAGGTACTAGTACCATAGAAAGCCTCATTTGGTACTATCTCCTTTATATATTTCCCCAAAACGTCAATATAATTGGCTGTATTACAAATTGAGAGTTCTCTCATTATACTTACCAAAAAGTAATTGCAAAATTATTTCTGCATTCACTCATTTTGAAAAGTATCAAAATTGTCCGTTTTAAATTTCCCACCAAATGTCAATTTGATTTCATCGGGAGTTATCGTTCTTATTTGGAAACCCTCTTGACTTGTCATGGCGTACATGTTGAGAACATAAATATAGTCAAAATAATAAAACACAGATTTTAAATTAAGATATGTATTATTTTGTTTGTGTAAAAATATAAATGTTAAAACTGTTATACGTTTATATTTTTTAAACAACTCATTTTATTTACTCAAAATAATATTAACTGCGGACCGGAAGTGAATATAGTGGAAGTGTGATATTTGTCGTAGTCGTTGGAATAGCTGAGAAATATGTCAATTATTCAAGCGAGGGGTTATCGAGGGATACAAAAATGTGTATTACCGTAAAGATAAAAGTGTTTTGAATCGAACGGTACCAGGTTTGTTTGAATTTTTATCGTGCAAAAATGGAAATAATCAGTTTGAAGCGGACTGGTGGTAATTCTCCTGAAAAAGAGATGACCACCTTGTGTTATTATATAGTAATTTCTCGATTTTTTTTTCATTCATAGAAACAAATGCCTGTGGACAAGATCCCCGGATCCTACAAGTTCAAGTTGTTGGCCTCTATTTTGAGAACACCCCAAGGCATCTTATTGGTTATTTTGTAAAGTAAGGGGCCATTGTGCCGGGATTCAGTCAAATGTTGTGTAGAGTACTTGCCTAGTGTTTGTATATAAACATAGTGTCCTGTAACATAATTTGCCTGTTTCCTGCCCAGTGCACTGTGCACATGGTGCACTACTGTTTGTTTACCCTATTTCAGAGAAAGCAAACAAGCAAACATTTTGTAGATTTTAACATGGACGTGCACAAATCTATAATTTATTCACTTACATGAGCCATGTCGTTGTTAAAAATCCTGACAGAAAAATTATCTATGTGCAACAATGAAAAAAAAATTGATCCTTCCATTGAATCCGGGTGGACTGTTTGTAAAGTGATCACTCTACTGATTCGCCTAAAACTAAAAGGTATCCCATATGTGAGGCATTAATAAAATCTCTTGACCTGTACATAGTACATATATACTAATACCATGTGGTTATATCGCTACATTACATCCCTCCCCTTTAGTCTTTGTCCCTTGAACATGTATATCCTAACATATACAAATTATTGTTGGTAAAGTGCTCGCTCTGTAAGTGGAAGGGTGTGGGTTTCGATCCCCGGCCGGGTCTGACCCAAGACTTGAAAGTGGGTAGTGACTGTATTTTTCGCCATATAAGTGAAATATTCTTGACTGGGATGTAAAACACCATTACTCGATTCAACATACAAATTATTATTAGTTTTATTGGGATCTTTCCTGCAGTTGCACTTTGGTGGGTGCTCTCATTTAAAGGCAGGGTCCTATGTGGGCTTTAGTAGGCATTAGGTTTAACATAGATTTTGTCAGTGTAATAAACATGTGAAAATGTGATACCATAAAGCTGGTTTGAAAGCTAAGTCAAATTTAGTAAGCATGTCTAATTGTGAAGTATTACATTAAAGTTGGATATAAAAGCTAATTAAGTCAATATATTTTAAGGACTATAGGAGCTAGGTGAGACATCTTAAGTTTAAATTTGTGGAAATTATAAAATGAATGCCCAGAAATGTTTGTACAGAATTTTTATTCGTCTGTCAATATTAATGGGATATTATAAGTTACACTGTGATTTAGTGACCTAATACAGAAATATATCGAGTCATTAAAATTTATATTGGGCGACACGATAGCATTGACAATACAATGCATGGGATTGCAAATCAGGTCAAAGGTCAAGGTCACAGTTACTGTAAATAGAAATTCAGTTTTCATTCATTTAAAGACACACTATTTGTCCTACTTATTACTTGTGACAAGACAATGCATGGAGATTGTGAATCAGGTAACTAGGTCAAAGTTCAAGGTCACAGTTACTAGTTCCCATCCATTTAAAGACACACCATTTGTCTGCTTGATCTCAACTTATTGTGACAAGACAATGGATGGAGATTGGGAATCAGGTAACTAAGTCAAAGTTCAAGGTCACAGTTACGAGTTCCCATCCATTTAAAGGCACACCATTTGTCTGCTTGATCTCAACTTATTACTTGTGACAAGACAATGCATGGGATTGTTTGAAACTTAACAGAGATATAACTTATTCCTTTGGAAATTCCTAACTTATACTTCTTGCTCACATCATAGATAGTGACAGGGCGTATATTGCACCATCAGAAAATGTTAGTTAAAAATTCCTGGAATGCTGATTGTATTGTTTAAATGGTGAATAGTAAATTCCAATAGAAGTAATGATTCCATACAAATGCTAGAGTGTATTACATGGTACACTGATGAATCCCTTTATGTTCTACTATTATTAATACATGTATTTTTCTTATTTTAGGAAAAACAATCATGCAGTTGACAAGGATTATTGTGAGTTATACATCAAAAGATATCAGATTTAAATCAATCAGAATGTTTTCTGACATTACCCTGCTTGTTGAAGGCCAGAGGTTTCTTTGCCATAAATTCTTACTGTCTGCAGTCTCGCCATACTTCATGCTATGTTTACATCAAATATGAAGAAAGTAGGAAAGAAGAGTATCAACTACCTTTTGTTGATGTTAAAACATTCCAAAATGTAAAAAAATATATATATTCGGGCCTCATCAATACGTTTCCCCTGCAGAAGCAGTTGCTCTAATGGAAGCTGCCAACTTCTTACAAATTGACATTCTACAGAAAGAATGTGAACTTTATTTTGAGTTCCAAATTTGGACTTGCAGAATGCTTTAAATGCGTGGCGTATTGGGAAAAAGTTATCAATCTAACTTGAGAAAAGTGCTTTTGTTTACTTATGCAGACACTTTACAGCATTTGTTTCAAATGGTCAGTTCCTAGACATAGACAAGGAAGAGTGTCTGCCATTCTACAGAGTGAGCATTTGATTCTGTTAAAGGAAGATTTTGCCACAGAGATGATACTGTCCTGGTTGGAAAAAGATTCTGAGAGATGTAAGCAGGGTTAGATTATGTTGTTTACCATTGCTTCGTTTACCACTTACGAGTGCAGAGTACCTGTATAACAAGATGGAATCTAAACATCGAAATATAATGAATAATATCAAATTGAAACCATACCTACAGGAGGCACAGAATACCACCAGTTTCCTGCGAGACGGGCAGAGTTTTCCAGCATTAGTACGAGACAAAGACCAACATCGTTGTTTGTAGATGTCCTGATACTCTTTAATGGATGTAACGAAATATCGGCTCTGACATTGGACACCCACAAATGGCATCAGTTAGTTCTGTAATGAAGAATAAAGGTAAGATTTTGCTGCATGTACATTGGAGAATCTACAATATACGTGTTTGGAGGTACAAAGAATCAAGAAGTCTCATGAAATATTCTGGTCTTACGAACAGATGGTGTTCACATAAAGCGCTGCTCAAGTTCGGCACCTTGACGAGGCCATACCATGATCGCATACGACAATTCTGTATATGTATTTGGAGGGATAACAGAAGAAAGAATAGCTGTACGAGAGGTACATCGCTGGAATACTACAAACTGACGATTGGGAAAGTGCCGGATTTACAGCCAAGGCAACTTATGATGCAAGTTCTGCCGTATGTAACAGTAAGATACTGGTTGTCGGTAAAGCAAGATCTGGTGGTAATACTGAACAGTCGTTCAAACTTATGATACAACATTTGAAACCACAACTGTCATTAAACCTGCAATAAATTTGACTGGTGTAGAGTCCGTATTTGGCTTTGATAAAGAACTTTTTGTAATTGATAATGATGAAGTGACACAGTCAGCGAGAATATGACTTCTTTGACATCGTTTGGAACTGTAAGGATTGGTCAAACCCTTTGGCCCTAGGAAAATCGGGGATAAAAATTCTCTTCCTTGGCAGCCAAAATGCGGATTTAAGCGAAAATGGTACTGGTAAACTTGGTAAAGGAGTGATGTTTGACTTGCTAACTAGACAAACTAAACACATGGTTTGTCTTGACAGACGATTAGAAGATTTACAGCCCTTGTGTTTCAAGATAATTATCAAAAAACGTTTCCTTGGATCATAGGGTGGTTTCTGATATGTTTTGCAAAATGAATAATGGCATGGTTAACGGTATATTTACAATTCATTGATCAGAGGGTATTTTTGATATCTTTACCTGGTGTAATGACTTGATCAGAGGGCGTTTCTGATGTTTTGTTGTTTTTTTTAACAGACAGTATTATGCATAATTTGTGATATAAGTAGCACCTTTAATATTTCTATAGTAGTTGGTAATAGTAATGATGTCAAACTGACAATGGCATTCTAGTAATCATGCCAAACTACAACTGCGGCATGATTATAGGAATGCTGTCATAGTGTCACAGTGATTTGGGCAGTAGTTCTGGTAATCATGCCAAACTACAACTGGGGCACTATTTATAGGAACAATCTCTTTGTGTCACAGTAATTTGGGTAGTAGTTTAAGTAATCATGCCAAACAACAACTCTGGCAGTATTTATAGGAATGATCTCTTAGTGTCCCAGTAATTTGGGTATTTGTTTTAGTAATCATGCCAAACTGTGATTCCAAGTACAGTTGAAATCTTGTCATCAAATTAACGAGAACCATGTAGCATATGTAAAAATCCATAAATTTTTTCATTGATTGTTATATGCAGTATACAAAGGATGCAATGTTATTTGTTATAAAATAACAAAGACCATTAATTATCACGATAATGTTATAAGTATCTGATTGTTTACTGTCATAATATTTGTCAAACTTTGTTTTTAACCAATTCATTTGTAGCAAAATCACATATCAACTTGTATATAAAACCACAAAAGGCAAGACCATCTTTACATAAACCAGTGGACCAATTTATATAGATTTGTCACTTTTTCCGACATTAATATAACAACTTTCCAGAAAGTTGTGATATCTAGGGAACAATGTAACTAAATACTGTATAGTTGCTTTTATTCACTGGGGATTTACTTTTGCTATATTTGCAGTTTGACTTCATAGCATGAAATTAAATACCAAGTAAATATTTTCATGTAGCATTCGTTAAACTGAGACTTGGATAATCTGTACAGAAAATTATTTATGCTGGCCACTGCGCCACAGAATTTTATATCTGTGATTAAGTTCCGGTGTCTGAATTGCAAAGTTTTATCCCTATGAATAAGTTCCAGTGTCTGAACCGTGAAATTTTATCCCTGTGAATAACTTTTAGTGTCTAAACCGTGCAATTTTATCCCTGTGAATAACTTTCAGTGTCTAAACCGTGAAATTTTATACCTGTGAATAACTTTTAGTCTCTTAACCGTGAAATTTTATACCTGTGAATAACTTTCAGTGTCTGAACCGTGAAATTTTATCCTTGTGAATAACTTTCAGTGTCTGAACTGTGAAATTTTATACCTGTAAATAACTTTCAGTGTCTGAATCGTGAAATTTTATCCCCACAGAATTAAACAACTATAGAGTACAGTGTATAACACATCTTGAACAACCAATATTCTGATACTGCTGAATCAAGACTGCCACATTCTTAAGCCAAGTGGGTGAATCTGGGCTTATTGGCTCTTTTGTTAAATTTTTGTAATTTCAAAACTCTACCTATTTTATTGGAAGTTGAAATCCTTTACTCTTCTAGTTATGGAAGTTAAACTGTGTATTTTGTCAATGTTTTTGAATATAATATTATATAATGTAGTTGAGATTGTTTATTATGTAACCTGTTATAAAGGGACATTGTTTGCTTTATATCCATTATATACAGTTCATTGTTTTTTAATTTTCCAACATTTTATTTTTTTTTATCCCTTCCCCAAGTTTATTTTCTGCTGGATACATACATACTGTAAATATATTTATTTTCATGGTGTGTATTAATTTTCGCTTATTTCGCTGTCGCTTGTTTTGCATGAAAATTAATACCAAACGAAAATTATATTATGTTTATTATATTATTGAGCATATTTCAAAAACGCCAAAATTTAACTACACAGATATCTCTTAATTTCCTATAGTGCGAAAATAAATACACGCAAAATTAAATATGCTTACAGTATGGAAGTCTTGGGAGTATGTGTATCATTCTACAGAAGTAGGTAATGCTGAAAACCTTTGTTAAGTGGCTACACTATATATTTTTTTCAACTGAAAGGAACTATATAGTGTCTAATTTCACACGACTTTACAAATGATTCCATTTGTGGCCAAATATGCAAAAAACAATCATTGATTTTTATCAACACTACCTTTGACAAGAAAGAAAACATCTGAAACTAGTTGAAATTTCATTTTCAAGGTCTGTTCACTGTCCACGTACATTATACAGGCCAGGTTAGATGATATCACAAAATTGCTGGGTTTGTGGGTTTATGTCAAGTGATTTATACCAGGATACCTACCTAAATGTTGCATTCATCTCTAATTGGAGAATAGGTGACTCGTAAAAGCATATTAAATTAGATTTTCTAGAAATGATCAAGAACCTTATCTTGTCAATTAAGTTTTGGAAAAAATGCTAATTATAATGATAACAATTGTCATCTGGTTTTGGCCATACTGGAATTTATTTTCATTCTACATGAACATATATGTATATACTGTGCATACTATAGACTGTTATCATATTTAATGTGTTTTATGAAATTCCATGTAGTTCTAGTCATTTAAGTTGATTGTATGATTTTTATTCAATAAAATGGAACAACTTTCAAATTGTTTGTTACTAGCTTTCTTCCACTAAGTGTTCAATCTAATGCTGTTGAAGCTTTTAGCTCGCCCTCGTCAAAGGTTCAGTTAAGCTTTCGCACTGGTTAACTGACTGTCTGTTGTCTATCATGCAGACCCGTTATATATTTTATGAAAACTGCTTGGCAAAATTTGATGATGCAGTCATCATACTGAATGAAGGATTACCATATTTCTTAACATGAAATGTATATCACTTTTGTGACAAAAAAAAATCTAAAATCTGCTGGTAAAGTAGTATAATTCTTAGACCTTAGAGAATTCTTTGACGTGAGTGAGGTAAAAACTTGCGAGTATTTAGTTTGTTATTAACTATTTTTAGTGTGGAAACCATATCAGATGTAGCATCTTGGGATAAATAGAATTTTGTAATAAAAAACAAACATACTAGTCCATATATTCAAATTACAATACAAAAATCTTTGAAAAACTGAAACCTGGTAAATTCTGGAAGTGTGAACTTCCACCAGGGAAGCGAGACCGGGTGCTCTGGAAGCAGATATTCTTTAGCTAGCTACACTCATCGGTAACCTATGAAATCAAAATTTAGATTGAAAATGAACATGGAATTATGGAACGTCAAATATATCCTTGATAATTTTGCATACAGGGACATCATACTTATCAACAATATTATGATGACGGCAATAAACACAGACCATAATAGTCTGATGTTATGATATAAATACCATGTAGTACAAATCATAATCCTAAAAGGAAAGGACTTAATACTTAATTAAGATGATGGCTTTTGAACCCCTTGATAAGTCTGGACTTGCAATAACCATGAGTAAAATTTTTAAGCCTCACTTTGTTGTATAAATTTTCCGTAGTTGTAAAAATTTCAAGCAAAGTGTATTAAATATGAAACAAATATACCATAAGCAGGAATAGAAGGTATATTGTTGCATAGAAACTAAAGCTGGTATTAGAAAAACTTGAAGTCATCACGTTAGTTACGTAACTTCAAATATAGACTTTCTTTGGTGTGTAAGTCTAAACATAAAGAATGGCTAGAAGAATAGTCAGTCGTAGCTGTGATTTCATTATGTCTCTAGAATTCAATTCAATAAATTCTTAATCGTTTTGTAGGTTACACTTGGTAATATATAAACAATGTTTGCTTACAACTTCTAGAAACGTTTCTGTCATGTCAGCAATTGTTAGCTCACCTGGCTGAAACTATGGGTGAGCTTATGGATAAAGCGGTGTGTGTATGTGTGTGTGCGTAAACTTCACTTAAACAACTTCTCCTGAACCACTTGACCGATTTTGATGAAACTTGGGTGGATTCATCCAAAGAAATGCCATTTAAAGTTAGCATTCGCTCAATGTGCATGGCTGAAAAGACCAAGGTGTAAAATCACTAAATGACTTCTTAGATGAACCGAAAGACCTAGGTTCCCCAAACTAAAAAATAAAGATATCAGCATGAGAAGAAACAAGTCTGCAATAGATTTGACCTCGACATTAGTTCAAGGTCACTATGACATATTAGTAAAAGTGCTACAAATGACCTTTTCCCATGAACCTAAAGGCTATAGACATCAAATTTTATATATATAAATCATTGTGTTAAAGGTCACCGCTCACCAAATTTATCAATTTTGTATTTTGCATTCCAATGGGTAGAATAGTCAATATTGATGTGTCTGACGGTTTCCCACGTCTTAGATTTACCTGTAACACACTAAACCCTTACCTGAACGAACTGCTAATACTCGGTAGTTTCCGACACCGCTCGTAACTTTCCGGCGACCTAATTGATGACGTACATGGTGTTAAGCTGCTGAGGAAAGACACATTACCTATATATGTATCCATATATTACATGTGGGTTTGTGTGGCGTTTTGACGGGTTTTAAAGTTTGATTTCAAGTCAAAATGCTATATTTTGTGACGTTTGGAGATAATAAAATCACAATGACCGATAAACATGTTTTTTCCACAAATTTCAGAACAAATTAAAGCCAGATTTACACAAGTCCTTCATGCAGCTTTCTAATTGTTTTGAATGTATTCAGATTAAATATTACGAGATAAGTCAGGGAAATGTGAGTGGTATAATCATTTAAGACAATTCAATTTATTATGAATCAATTCAGTCAAATAAATAGATTTTAAACAATTTTAATTTTCAAAATTAATTTAATTTCGTAATTCATTCAGTTCACACGTTCAAACAAAGTCTTGTATGCCCTGTTCAAATTAACCAATCTCATTTAACTTTAATTTATTCGATTTTCAGAATCCATCAAAAATGACAAATAGCATTTACTGGGTATATCATAAAGATAATCACACGTGTCAATTAATGTTGCATATTGTAAGGTAAATTGTTGATTACAGGTGGTAGATGTCTACTTCTAAACAGGATGTTTCCCAATGGACTGTAGCATATTGATAATCTCTTAATTACTGGTATCTGAGGGGTGTAAATCACGCTTTGAATTATATTAATTTATTGTGAATAAATGAAAGAAAGTTACACTCGAGTTTTGAGTCCTTAGTTAGTTGAGCATAATCTCACTGGTATCACATTTTGACTAAGTTCTTTTCATCCCATTAAAATTAAAGCGTAATAAAGTTATTATATGAAATTTTTTATTATTTTTTTTTTATTTCATCATGAAAACAGTGAAAATAAATGAGAATTAGAATTCTGATCAGTATTCCATCGGAAAATATCAACAAATATATTTTTTAAATTACCCACTGACGTAAACTTCAATTTCCATTATTATATTATTGTTATGTATTATTATTATTATTATTATTATTATTATTAAACTTACTGCAAATAAGGAATAAGCTATTGAATTGAAATTACTTTCATATTTAAGTAATCCTGGGATGAAATATTTTAATTGAGAGACAATAAGAAGTTATTTTTTAAACCTGTATTTTGATATTTTCGTTGTACAAAAACTGCAGGTCTTGGATCTAGATTCTATCCGAAAACGTGTTCTTTTGATTAATTACATGGGTAAATAATATAATAATAATAATAATAATAATAATAATAAATCATTGATTTTAATCTAACTTGAAAGAAATTAAAAATGGGACACTTTCTAAAACAAATATAAATTAAAATCAATTTGAGGTCATAATATGGCTGTACTAGAGAGAAAAGATTTTTTTAAAAAATAAAAAACAAAAAATTGGGTTCTTTTTATTATTCCTTAGGATAAATAGATAAAAATAAATAAATAAATAACTTAATTAATTAATTAATTAATTAATCAGAGATATGTAAAGATAATTAAAATGATATTAAATATTAATAAAAATTAATGTGAACAATATTTTAAATAAAAAACGGAAATTTGGGTTATTTGTTGTGATAAATAGATATAAATAAATAAATAAATAAATAAATAAATAAATAAATAATTATCAAAAGAAATGTAAAATTATGTTTTGTAAAAGTATTAGTAAATAGTATATCATACTTAGAGCAAACACAAATATAGTTTTTTTCCTTATTTATTTCTTATTATTATGTTTATTTTTTATTAATTTTTTTCTGCTGAAGTCAACTGAAATACCCAATGCTAAAAAATAAATAAATATGTAAAAACAATAGAAGTTATTTCCGATAAATCTGGGTAATAAATGCAGTTCACTATACAAGCTTCATTTACTAAATAGCTGGGATAACACCTTCTGCGTCACTTCCGGTTTTGTGCCCTTTTACTACCAAAGGGAGATAACACAGTTTTTCAACAGTTTCAGGACTTTAATTTACGCTGTAGAAAAGGATAGAAATGATTAAAAAATGTTATTTGTGGCTAAATCGACTTTTTATGATGTAATCTTTCGGAAAATAATACTAAAAAAAATTCGGTTTTTGGTGACCGGTGACCTTTAAGTTCTACAAAGTTTGAGAATAGATTTTACCTTGACGTTAGTTTAAGGTCACAGTGGCATTTTATGTAAAAACGCCTATAGACATCAAACTTCAGATATAGAACCAGTGTGTTGAGTTCTACAAAGTTTGTGAATAGATTTTACCTTGACCTTTATGCTAATGAAACTAATGCGCGCCAGGTGAGCGATACATCCCTATTGGGCCTCTTGTTTTTTAATGAAATATTCATAAAAAGCTTCAAAAGCATTAATAACTTCTATTTCCATTGTAAAACTGAACAATTCCAACAAATTCAATAGTTATAAAATGGTTTACATGTATGTTCATTTAATGTACCATAACGGAAACTTTGAATGGAAGATAATGTAAAATCGTAATGACGTAAAAGTATGGAAACACTATACTTCGATCACTTTATCAGTGAGGAAGACAGATGAGGCCAAAAAGATCGTGGAAAATGTATCTCAAATTCCATTACTATAATTTGTAGGTATGTTATTGTTAAAACATGTATTTTTGTCATATTTTACATGTTTAAAAATCTGCAGATTAATATATCCATTGTTCTCAGACGCGCATTGAATTCTGATGATGATTATCTCGCGTAGTAAAATGCTTTTGTTGGATGTACATGAAAGGTTTGAAGTTTTAAAACCTTAGTTTAAAAATGTTTGTTGCTTCAAGTGAAAATGTGTTTTATGGACATTCCTAATGAGTGTATATCGCTATATCCAACATTATCCTAGTTGTATTTGTCATACAATAATTTAATGTTCCTTTCTTTCTCAATTTTGTTTACACATGTGGCGGGTGTAGCTAAACGTGAGTCTCGCTTCCCTGGTAAAAGAAAGTTCAACAGTTTCCAGAGTTTCTACTTTTTGTTTTTGTTTCTGTTTTTTACTTTGATTTAAACATGGATTGGTATATTATGCTCGTCCAGAAACATTCAGAAAAATGTTCAAATTTCGAAGAAATATATTACCAAACATTTCCGTCGAAATTTTATCAAGCAAAGTATTTTTGTGTTTTGGCTGGGTGGTGTGATAAACGATAAAGTTGAACATTAAAAATAAGGACCCTTTAATTGATGTATACATGTTTTAATTACACACGTTGCCGGTGTAGCTAGCTACACAGGAGGTGCTTACCCTTCCGAAGCATCCCGGCATCACTCCCCTTATGGTTTTTCACGTGCTAACCCTAACTTGTCAGTTTGAAAGTTTTTACTTTACTTATATATTGTGATTTGGACTTGTATTAGTATGTTTGTTTTTGATTACGCATACATTACTAAGAATCATTAATTATCATTCTAGAAAAATCATAGTTTGGATAATTAATACATATTATATCAGTGTTAAATTTACAGCACTAGACAGTCGTTTCAGAATACAATTCCTCATCAGTAGTGCTTGAACCAAATTTGTAATGTAAGGTACAGATGTGGGACCATCAATGATTCCCTCCGTTTTTATAAGTTAATAAACAGAGAAAGAAGCAAGAGAGAATTCAACTCGAGTTCAGTTTGCACACATGTGGCGGGTGAAGGTAGCTAAACAGGATGTGCTTAAATTACCATTCCGGAGCACCCGGCCTCACTTCCCTGGTGGAAGTTCACGTGTCTAACCTGACTTGTCAGTTCCAAAGTGTTTATTTTGTTTCTGGATTGTGATTCGGTCATGGATAAGTATGTTCGTTTTTGATTATGATATTTTACGAACAAAGAATATCAAGAATTTAAAAATACGATTCAAATTATAACAAAATTCCTTGAAACGTTTTCGAATTTACCATTAACCATTGACAAAGTAGATAAAAACATATTCTTCTACTCAAAAAGCAACACCAGGGGGCACAATTTCAAACTCCATAAAGAATTCAGTAGAACTAATATGAGGAAAGCAACTTTTAGTCAACGTGTGACAAATACATGGAATTCCCTACCAGCGGAACTCGTCTACAAACCATCTCTAAATAGCTTTAAAAGTGCCATTAACAAGCATTGGACAAAAGTAAATCTAAAATTCCACCCGACCATTTACGAACCGGAACCGGATAGAACAGAAACTAGTCTAAAGAAATTCATTAAAATTGACCAGAGAGGCGAAAAGCCTATGGTGGTTTCTACAGACAGGTAACAGGTAACAAAATATTTTTCTAAGTGCAATAGTAAAGTTACTGTTATCTTTGTGAACTTATAAATTGACATTCTCTAAATTCATTCGTATTAATATATTTTGACCCAGACGTTCGCACCACAAACAACCATTAATTTACACATTTCTTGGCTAATTTACGTCACTATAATCTGACGTCATGAATCATCACACTTAAAAATAATTATATTTTATATAAATAAACATCATTGACAAATGCCAAAGTTTAATTATTTATTTAATTTAGTTGATACTTGTCTTTCAAAAGGTTTTATATTTCAGTTTTCTGTCCATTTAATTAATTTCGGATCATGTATTTATGTATCTGTTGTTATGCCGTATAATCACCAGACCTACCTCTATAAATAACAACAATTGAGTACTTATAGATTACATGATAATGTAGGCAAACAACATCGATCTGCCCGCTTGACCTTTAATTTTAATATATTTAAAAACCACTGCATTGACGTAAAAGGAGCACAAGGTAAATTTTACTTCGATTACATCATGGAGATCATTAATTTCAAGCGCATACGTATGCAGAATGAGGGTTTAAGACAATAAGAACAATATTGGGAAAGAGTTCCATTTGTACCCTCCACTAAAATTTTAATTTTGACTAAAAAACCTAAAAATGACAGAATCAAGCAATTTTTAACATTTCTGTGAAAAATAATTTTTTCAAAAATTTTACATAGAATTTATTAGGTGGTGGTACAATAGGAACTCTTACCCAATATTGACATAAAATTAGGTGTAAGGACATGCATTTTGTTTGCATTAAAACGAGTGCTTACACTATCCATATGTATTGGATTGCCCTTCTTAAATATGGATATGCCCAATGAAATGTCAAACGGATAGGTCAGTGTTGTTTTCCTTATACCTAATGTTAAAGCACTTGACGTAAAGTGTCGGGTATTGTGATCAACAACCTCCACCTTTATTCACACCTTTTCTTATATAATGATTTAAATTCATGCTAATTGCTTTACTCTTAAATACATACTTGATTACTGTTGCCATGTACAGTAAAACCTCAATTCATCGCCACCATTTATTCAGTCAAATTTTGGCGTGATAAAGGGGTTGGCGATAAATTGAGAACCTCAATTCATCGCCACCATTTGTTCAGTCAAATTTTGGCGTGATAAAGGGGTTGGCGATAAATTGAGAACCTCAATTCATCGCCACCATTTGTTCAGTCAAATTTTGGCGTGATAAAGGGGTTGGCGATAAATTGAGAACCTCAATTCATCGCCAACATTTGTTCAGTCAAATTTTGGCGTGATAAAGGGGTTGGCGATAAATTGAGAACCTCAATTCATCGCCAACATTTGTTCAGTCAAATTTTGGCGTGATAAAGGGGTTGGCGATAAATTGAGAACCTCAATTCATCGCCAACATTTGTTCAGTCAAATTTTGGCGTGATAAAGGGGTTGGCGATAAATTGAGAACCTCAATTCATCGCCAACATTTGTTCAGTCAAATTTTGGCGTGATAAAGGGGTTGGCGATAAATTGAGAACCTCAATTCATCGCCAACATTTGTTTAGTCAAATTTTGGCGTGATAAAGGGGTTGGCGATAAATTGAGGGAGGCAGATAAAAGAAAAACATAAACAAAATGGATTTGGGACTTCAAAATAGTGTGGCGATAAACGAAGTGGCAAAGTTATCGAGGGTCATTATAACAAGGTTTTACTGTACATGGTTTTGGATTGCAAATGTCTTTGTAATATTTTGGAATCACAAGAAAAAGAAAAGTAAAAGAATCACAATATATAAAAGACGAAGCGAATTGTAAAATTGTTATTTGGTATTTTCACAGCAGATATTCTAAAATATCAAATCAATGATTGATTGATTAAATGAGGTTTTATGTCCCAGACAAGAATATTTCACTTATATCTGGTATTTTCACAGAATATATTATAAAAATATCAAATCAATGATTGATTGATTGAATGAATGGAGTTTATGTCCCAGACAAGAATATTTCACTTATATCGAGACTTAATCAGCTCAAGATGAAGTCACGTCATATGATTTATGAAATTACCTGCAGGTAGTGAGATATATTAATGACAATTTGCCTCAAACGTAACCACGGCAATGGTGTTAAGGCATCACCTATACTTAACAATAAATTGCCTTTGATGCGTGTACCTAGTCATACCTATTTGGACTTGCACTCGAAAAAAACAACAACGGGCTTTAGTTCGCGAAATGCTTACATCTATTAGTATAATGGGGCAGGTAGAACAACCTGTTCTGTACATTACAATGAATACATTGCTTTTCAGCAAACTTCAACCATGACTGGAAATGCCTAGATACCGGTGAAATTATATTGCATATCAAACTCTAGAACTTAAACCCTAGAATGGCCCAGGTGTATGTTTTGGATCTGTATTAAAACACCAGGTGTATATTTTAAAAGTGCATTGAAATATATCCGTGTTTAGATTTGTAAAACAACATACACAATGTTCACTTGATCTACGTTTTGGAACAGTTAGCATTAAGGCAACATGTTATGGGAATGTTGAATACGAAATATTCGTTTTGCAATTTTGACAAACGACAATTTTCAATGGTTAAGTATTAAAGAATTTAATGGTTTTTTTTCAAAACAATTTCCGATCGGAAATCGGCACGCATCTGGATACGGAATTCAAATACAATGTATTGAATCAGCCTGCAACTGAAATTATAAAAAATGATCAAAATATTATGTGGTGTCATTACGTTTGCAATATGAAACAAAGATAGTGCCCGCTCTCCATTCCCTGGTAGAAGTTCTTGTGTTTAACTTTTTTGCCATTTATTGCTTCACCTTTGTGATTGTGATTTGAACATGAACAGTTATGTTTGTGTTTGAATAAAAGAGAAAGAATGATATGATGAATAAATGTTTGGTGATCTGATGATGCGGTGAAAATCGTTTTTTATGACATCTTTAATTTTTTTCCTAATAATAAATGATAAAAGGATTTTGTTTACCTAATATCAAAGTTCCACATATTAAAGATTTATCTTATAAAAACCAAACTTCTGAGTTTTTTTATTAAAAACTTTTGTTGTTAAAAAATCTATTTAACCAAATTTGTCTTTCAATATTGGCTAATAAACAATTTATTTTTCATCATATTTATCTTTTCATATTGGCAAATGAACTGCTAGTACATTGTGGAAAAATAATTGGATATAACGTTTAAGAACTAAATGACTGTCCGAATATCACTCAATATTTTGTAATATATTATGGTTGTATCTTCGAATGTGACGTGATATTTGAACGTAACAAAAGCATTTCACTAAATTATTTTCTGATTATCATATAATGTACAGAGGTCATAATTTCTATTTTGACGCGATCTTTCAACGTAACCATAAACACCAGGAATTAACATCAAGAAAAACAATTTTCGAATCAAGGTCTTTTAAAGGTTCAATGCTAGTAATTACGAATATACCAATTAATTATGAAATTATTTTCTATATAATCGTTATGTACCTTACGAAAAAAGCAATAAAATCGGACCACATTAACACTAGCTGTAATTTATTGTAACTGGTAATTGACAGTCAATGATGATTAACTTACAGAGGGAGAGAGGCATAAACAAGTCAAATGGCAACGGGTACATTTATTGTTTAGCACCGATAGTCCAGAGAATTCTAGGTGAGAAACAGTGGGTGGATGGAAATATGCATTTAATTCATTTTGAATTAAGAATAAAAATAATGGCAAAATATATTGTTTAAAAATAAGGTCATGGGTGAAAACATATTGTTTAAAGATAAGGTCATGATCTCACCCACAACTTGCTTTAAAAGTATCAATATATAATATAAAGTCCAGAAAATACTAGGTGAACAGCAGTAGATTAAAGCAAAAAAGTAAAAGCAAAACATAATGTTGAGATACGAGGCCACAACTTTCATCCACAACCTGTTTTGAAAGTACATGTAGTTACTATATACATTTGCTATTAAAATGGGAAAGTTCCATATCGAACAATTAGAACAATTAAATCATGATTTACCCCACCATGCCTAAAAATTAATCAAATATAATCAAAAATAAAATCTATTTTTGCTAGAAAAAGGCCACCTCTATATAAGGACAACCTGCTTATAAAGGCCAGAAGAATTGTATCCCAATTGTTCTTTATTCTTCGTATTTGAACCTGTATATAAATGTCACCTGTTCATAAAGGCCACTTTTACTGATTCCCTTTGTTGGGCTTTATAGACTGGTTTGACTGTAATACTTTGCAATGGTATTGAGGTCATATGTGTCGGAACAAATAAAGTAATGATACAAAAATGAATGTTGAATGTTTTAAGCTTTTCGAAAATATCGCACTTTAACTGGTATTAAAGTTTTAGTGAAGTTCGACATTTCTACCATGACACTAATCATAACGTCATTATGAGGTTATTCTTTTATTTGCTTTGAAGTAAGCTGATATTCCAAAAACAAACATACTCATCCATGTTCGAATCACAATCCAGAAGCAAAGAAAAAAATTTGGAACTGACAAGTCAGGTTAGACACATTAAGTGAGGCCGGGTGCAGAAGGGGAACAAATAAATTGTTGATGCACGGGTATTGCAAGCCTAGGCTTATCAAAGTCCTCAAAAAGTTTCATGGCCACCATTACAATATTGTTAAAGACTGATGTCTCTGTATCCAAAATCACTCTGTATATATTTGATGTCTTATGGTTCCATGTTTCATTCTCAATTTTATTAAACATGTGGCGGATGTAGCTAGCTAAACAAGAGGTGCTTACATTTCCGGGTTAATCGTCCTCACCTTTTGAGGGAAGCTCACGTGTTTAACTCAATTTGAGAATTTCAAATTTTTTGCTTTGCTTTTAGATTGTGACTTGGACATGGATGGGTATGCGGTATGTTGGTTTTAATTATGGTTAAAACATACCTGAAACAGACATTTCCTGTGTCATGTTTCGTTCACAAATAAAGAAGTGTCTTTGATGACATCTATTATCGTCCCATCTGTAACCATGGTGACAATCTAAAACCATACAATCCTCTGTTTCTTTTGTTCTAGGACAAAACGGTTGATCTATCCAGAATGATTCTGGGTCCCCGGGTAATGGTATTGGCATAGACGTTTCCTCCCATATCCATCTTTTTTCCTTGTCTCTGTCCTGACCACCAACAAAATACCGAGAACCTTAAAAATATAGCACTGTTAATTTACATATACGCATCTTTGTATTGTAATATAACCTTTATGGACCCATTAAAGAAATGGCTCAAAAAACTTATTTTACAAGACTTCAAAGGTTTTTAAAGCGCATTTGCACAAACTGCATATTACTAATATTTTAAGATATATTTTAGTTTTGTCCATATTTATAGGATATAAAAAACTAAATTGAAAGAAAAGAAAAAAGTTTCAAAAATATTTTATAAATATTATATAAATATTATTTAGATAATTGAGGGTTAAAAGAAATCAGATCTCAGATCAAGAGAAAGTTGTAATAAAAAAAAATAGCGATTGATTATGATAACGTTTTTGAAAAATGTTTTTCTGGTTACCAATGAAACAAAATTTCAATCTTTCCAGTATAAAACGAACCACAATATCATTTTACAAACAGTTGATTTACGAAATGCTTTTTGAAACTAGACTATGTACCTCTTTTGTAGGGAAGTAAAAGAAACTATAAACATTTATTCTTCGACTATCATTTTGTAAAAATATATATGCAACATATTTTTCGATCAAGTTAAAAGTAAATGCAACGTAAAGAGTAAAGAAAATAAAACAAACAATGTTTTATTCAGAATACAAGCACAAATTAGTCACTGAATGTAAGGTACACAGTGTATTGAAATATTGCAATATTAAAAAGAAATGATTACAGTATACAAACAGATCGAAATGTACTAGCATTCCATATATTAGTGTCACATGAGAAAGGGCACCAAAAAAGAAGAATAAATTGCGATTTTGCGAAAAGATTATTGTTAGTTATGTTATATAGATTATGCGTAAAATGTTTTAGCTATTTCTGTTTCATTTGCATAAAGTATTGGGTCTTAACGACATCCTGCTATCACAGCTATATTGTTTAAATTGTTGATTTGTTGTTGACAAAATTGTATAAAATTAACTGTAAGAAATTAATTACACAACGGTAAAGTTACAAAATTCTCTCATACTTCCCTAACAAAAAGAAAAAATATTTGTATTCACATATACATTAAAACATTTTAATCCCCAAGTTATTACCAAATCTCATTTGATATGACATGTTGTACCAAAATCATTATTCTTTATCATCGTTTTGCAATCACAACTAAATGATGATGTAAGTGAGGAATGTGAAAACCTTTACTAGTAGTATTATTAACCAGTCAATTATAAAAAAAGTCGGTATAAAATTGGCAATAGATATATTTGTTGTCACCACGTTCCCTGTTCCTTCTATTCTCAATTTAGCAAGCTGATCAGGAGGTGCATGTCCCTTTGGAGGAGACAGCCTCATTTCCCTTGTGAGTATGTACATGTTAAAACTAAATTTGTCAGTTTACAAAGTTTTTCTTGTTTTTTTTTTTTTTGGATTGCGAGTTAAGCATGGATTGATATCTTTAATTTGACCGCGTGGGCCATTTGATGAACAATACCGATCACTTTTTCAGTGAGAAAAACATTTTGAGTGGAAGGTGCGGTTCAGACTCTGGTATATTGCTTGGTTTATTTTCGATAGGCTCAACATTTGTCACGTTTAATAGCAGTTATTCTAGTTTTAGATTAACACTTATCTATAAATGAAATATAGATAAACACCACAGCATCAAAATGCACTTTTGCTTGTTTTCTTAATAATGACAACTTAATGTTGTAAAACTACAAACCCGTGTGTACATTTACTAATGGCGAGAGTATTCTTTCAACAGATGAAATTATTGATGATAAATCATTTAAATACGCACTTTGCAAGATACATTATGCTATTGACTAAATTTGATGCTAGTTAAAATTTGAAATTCCTCAAAAACTACGATATACGCCCTCATGCAGAGTATTCCCTTAGTTATATTTGGATATTTGGGCCAATTTTCAACATCTTGAAAAAAGTTTGGTTTCAGAACTTTGGTCCAAGCACTACTGATGAGGAATTGTATTCCAAAACGGCCGTCTATTGCTGTAAAATTAAAACGGTTATAATGTACAATTGAAATACTGGTTTTATTTGTTTATATTATCACATGTTAAAATTAACAGTTCTCTGCATATAGCATCAACGATCATTTTAAGACTACATCTTTTTTCCTCATTGTACGAGTGAACGAAATATGTAATACAAAATGCAGTCCGGTATTTTCAGGAATTTTTATGTGGTATATGTGCATTTTGAACCAAAAAAATAGTCCGGTTTCCAGAGAAGACAGGTTCCGGTTTATAGAGGGTCATAACTCTTAGCATATAGAAGGTCAAATTCAGGACCAAACCTTTTGTCCGGTTTTCAGAGGACTCTGGTTTTTCAGGGTCCGGTTTTCACAGGTTTCACAGTACATATAATGGTATAATATCTTACACGTAAAATTTTGCATCAGTTCTGCCAATCCTTCAGCTTCATTTAAACTTTCAATATCAGCCAAAAAGCTGTTCTTTTTAGTGCATAGATCCTGATTGTAATAGAAAATAAGTCATCAACTTACACAGTCACTATACAGTCATAGTATAAAACATATTGAAAGTTAAAAGTGAAGGAAACATACACTGCACATAATAAAAGACCGAAGATGTTCATCACAAAAATTAACAAAACACAAGGAACAATACAAAATGGCATGATATGCACATTGAGACTATGGATTAATCAATATGTACCTTCAGTTACTGTTATTATATTATGCATCTTTTAATTTCAATTAAATTTTACTCATGGTATAAATAGAAGAAAACAGATTAAATTGTGCTTCTGACGACATATAAATTACTGAAGAATATGGATAAGTGAACGTAAATGAAAGGAATGGGTAAACAAGAGCACATATTGGAGGCACTGCGGAAATCAACACATCGGTTGTAAAGGCAGAGAACAAAAAATTATGACATTACCCATGCTTCTTTATATGTGACACAACAGTTTTGTTCCACATAGTAACAACTGTCTAAAATGGAATAATAACCATCCGGACAAGTGGAATTCTGTCCTAAAGAAGAAATTGGTATCCTTTACATGCAGCATAAAATGTTACAAAATTAAGAAATATATATAATAAAAAACAAACACAAAAATTTAGGTCCGAATCACAATCAAGAAGCAATTTAAAAATCAGAAACTGACATTTCAAGTTAAACACGCGAACTTCCACCAGAAAATTGAGGTCGGGTGGTCCGGAAAGGAAGGTACCTCCTGTTTAGCTACATCCGCTTCGATTCTGAGCATCCAGCCTCACTTCACTGGTAGGCGTTCACATGTTTAACCTTACTTGTAAATTCAAAGTGTTTGCTCTGAGATTGTGGTTTGGACATTGATTGTTAAGTTTGTTTTTGATACAATGTAAATGAAATATGCAACATTACTATCAGGTGATAATTTTGAATGTCTTATTTTATATATATTAATGACATGACAGCCGGTTACTTGTAATCGGTAAAATCAGATGAACATGAATACTATCTTCTTCAAAGTGTAATCTGTTTCTGTTGAAATCAAACACGGACATACTGGTGCATGTCCATACTACAATAAGGAAAAGCAAAATAAAATCTTGGAAACAAGTAATGTAAGTTCAAAACGTGATCGACATAAGTGATGCCGAGTGCTCTGAAAAAGCAAGTGTCTCGTGTCTAGCTTGGTACAGCTAGAGAGCTTAAAACTAAAAATGACTTTAAATTACATTTAGATATTTTGTGGTGCAATAAATAAACATTTGCGGTGCCATAGAGACAAAACCTTTCATTATAATCAGTCATGGAGACATCTGTTATCAAGCGTAAGAACAACAATATAAATTACGTCACGTGTATCTTAATCCAGCCAAGCGATCAAGGGGTTTGAGGCTCATATATGCGCACCACGTGATGTTCCAAAACGTTCGTGCGAAACTATTATTCCCACCTAACGATCAAGCATTTCCCTATTCTTAGTTAACTTATCATAAACATTATAGCTGCTGGTCTTCTACCGACTATTTACGTAAATTCTACCGTCACATCAGAAGTTGTTTGCTTATCTTTTTGTTTCCGGTACCTCCGAACCAGGAAATATGGCAACCTTGACCGACATCTTTTCTGTGTTCATTTTTTGTTTTTTACATTTCATTACAAATACATTGTATATCTACTATTATGTATTTTTACGCCGTTAATTTTTAACTGATTTCATTGGAAATTTTATATCATTGAGCCTTTTGTAAAAAAATCAAACTGCAAATTAATTTGTTTTACTGAAGTTAACAGAAAAAGAATCATCGACAACTTGTATAATGGGATAGATCTATCTGAATACAAAGGTGAGAACCTCAAGAGTGGTCGATGATTTTATTATTATCTAGATAATCACATAAATTAACGTTTTCGTAACAAACAGTACAAATGTAAATGTTATTACGAGATTTGCGATCCAAATCGTATCGCACACACGTTATGGGAACTGTTCATGTGGTGACCAGGCCACTTCAACAATGAAACAATAACCGAATCTTGATAAATATTGACTTGTATTCACTAACCTGTAACGATTGATAGTATCGTAAATAATGTAATCACCAATAATCCAATGTTTGACAGCATGTCTGTTTTCTCAATAAATCTGAAAATTGATACAAAAATACAAATATTGCTAGATAATGATTATCCGTTTCGTTAATTTTAAAATTCTTCCAAAAACTAAGCTATGCTTATTATTCAAAGTATTGCCTTAGGTGGAATAAGAAAAATAGATTTAAATTTGGTCCTTTTATTTTTATCATCTTAAAAAATATTCAGATTTCCAAAGTGTTCGTCCGAGCATTACTAATGAAGAATGGTATTCCAAAACGGACGTAAACTGCTGCTAAATTAAAACAGTTTTAGTAAAAACTAGAATAACCAGGAGCACAATACAACAAAACACATGGATAAGAAATAAAGAACATTTGACAAAATACAAGTAGTATATTGATATTGTACAAAATAGCAAAATGGTATATTTCTTTGTTGCCGAGTGGTCTAACACGCTTGTTTAATTTTAAAATATATGTTGGTCAGTAGAACTTAAACGTGAATTTCGAGTTGGTTTTTAGTTTTATAATTGTGACACTAAAGTAAGTCATTTAAACCACTAGAAATTATCAGTTATTGTAACTGCCTTTAATTATTAAAAACAAACATATAAATGAAATCAATTAGACTGCCATTCGCTTCTTTTAAGATTTATTTGTCTTGAACATTTCTTGAAGTTATTGAAATAAGTTAATTAACACAGATCATTATTCCAACACCAACATACTAGATTTGTTAAAAATATTTGCTTACAATTTTAATGCCCACTTCTTCCAAATCAAATAAGAAAATTAATAAAGGTTCCTCTAAATCTAATCATTTTGTTTAAGCCAACTTTAACAAGCCATATTTTTCAGAATTTTACTTCAATCAAGAAACAAGAAATAGAATAAAATGATCCAAAATCTACCCATATTTCAGTTCGCATATACAGCCTGTAAATAGAATTCTCATGAAGATAAATAAGTTTTACTTACCTGTGGGTATCAAAGTTGAGAAGTATGCCCTACAAGAGCTCCGGTGTATTGGGAACAGCTGTTGCTGCATCATGAACAACGCCACTTCTCATTGTCTAATGGAGCGTGATATTTTAGTAGGAGATGAAATTACATTTTACTTCCAGAAAAAATTTGTATGTTTAACCTAACTATTGATTTCCTAATATATTACTAAAATATTACTATTTTTACGTTACTTACGAAAGAAGCGTTTGAAGCGTGAAATTATTTTATTTGAAATCAATTAATGGATTTGTTTTATTGCTTCTGGTGACCATTAAGAATACAAAATCATTCATCTGGAAAAGAAAATTTAAATCAAAGTAACATACACACACACACACACACACACACACACACACTATAGGACCAGGCCACGGTTTCACAATCATTCCTTAGCTAAGATTTTCCTTTTTTCCTTCACTTTAATTTAGCAAAATTTGGTTTTATCTATTTTTGGAATTACTAATGAATATTTTTGTTAAAACGAGGTGCAAATGTTTTAATCAAGAAGTGATCTTAAAAATTGACATCTTAATTTATTTCCTGAATATCTTAAAAATCAACAAAAATATAAAGATTTGAAATTTGCCAGATTTTAGTTAAGGAAAACCTTTGCTAATGAGGTCTTGTATGTTAAGGTACATGTAAAGCCACGGTCGAGGATTTATAAGACAATATAAAAAGCATAACCAGTAGTTGTATGGTATAGGTGCATAGTGTATGTATTGAGCGCGAACTAACACACTACATTTGTATTGTGTGGGTCATCCTATATGAATATATCCTAATGAAAGGTCAAGCAGCCGGGTCAATCATGTTTAAGTATAAATAATTGTAGCTAAAATAAAACAAAAGTTATTTTCATATGCTATTTTTATGCAAAGAAATGGACCGGCGTTAGAACAGAATAATATCATAAATGTAATCAAAAACAAACATACTTATCCATGTCTGAATCACAATCAAGAAGCAAAGCAAAACCTTTGGAACTGATAAGTTAGGTTAGACACGTGAATTTCCACCAGGGAAGTGAGGCCGGGTGCTGATTTAAGATGTTTTCTGGCAACAGTCAAAAGAAAGCAAAATCCTTTAATTATTATTTGCTAAGTGATCTTGAATGAACTGTTACTTTATAATATAAGACATTTTAAATTGTGAATTTCAACTGACATTTAAGATGTCCCCATACAGTTCAGACATTCGAAAACCTGACCACCTGCTCAATATTGATCAAAACGTCGCGATCAGGGACCACTGATTGAATATGCCTAGGGTTTTTTATTCATAAATTTCTCCGGTTGGTCGCTATTACTTGCAAAATTACGAAATAAATTATGGTTCCTGATAAAATATAACGCCTAGATTCACAGTTTGATCGGACCCCTTGAGACAGACCGTCAATTAATTCTTCGTATTTGTTAAAGAAACTCCATCCCTGCGCTATATCGAGTCAATGGACATGTACATATATGTTGATGGAGGTATTGTCTATAACAGTTTGGTAGATAATTGAAGTAAAGTTGCTATGTTCATCGTATTTAGCCCACCCCTAAAACCCGTAAATATGTACTTCTTACAGAATGTCATTTACAGGATGGGAATGTGTTAGTAAGTAAAAGTCATTTTGTATAGCTGGTGTAGGACGGAGAACAAAACATATGATTAAAGTAAAAGTATAAAATTACCGACTGTGGAAATGCGATGCGACTGCAAATTCCAAACTAGAGTCACATGATACCTGGTCACCTGATTGAAATTCAAGTGTTTAACAAGACTTGTCAGTTTTGTAGTTTTTACTTTGTTTCTGGATTGTGATTCAGACATGAATAAATATGTTTGTTTGTGATATAATAAACTTAAGACTTTTAATTTCAATCTCTTTGTCAATCAAATCAATATTAAATAGATTTGCATTTTATTATTTTTCGTATACCAGAGTTTACATCCTGAGTTCAAAACAGTTCCTTTTGCATGAAGAAATCAAACCTGTACTATAAACACAGTGCAATGAAATGTATATTTGTAGCTAAAAACGTGTACTTGGCTCTAGTCACCTAAATTATTAAGGGTCATATGAACCACAATGGCGATTTTGAGACGGTTTTGACAACCAGCTCTTACGAGACCATATTCCGGGGATTTTATGCTCCTTTGCCCTAGAAAATGAAATTTTAAATATGAAAAACTACCAAAAACAAAAATAATATTTGAAATAAATTCTTACAGCCTATTTTCATATTTGAACGTTGAGAGTTTTTGACAAAATGTTTTGATATTATCCCCATTTAAATTACAGGTGTTAGTATCCAGTACACACGTACCCGTTAGAAAAATATCAGCGAGATAGAAATTGCTCATAATCACGGTTTATATAGATACGTAGTTTACCTGGGTGTAATATCAACAATTAAAACACCATTATTGAATTTCAGATTTGGCTAGAGGCTTGGAGGTTTCATTTTAAATATCTTTTCAGGTTTTAGTAATTTTTTGTATATAAAATTCCCTATTCTAGGGCAAAGAAACCTTTAAATCATCGGAATATGACCTCATTAGAGTTGTGTATACCGTAAACGGATGGTCAAAATGTGGTAAAAATCGCCAGTGTGGTTCATATGACTCTTAACTAAGATAAAAACAAATAATAAGGCTATAAACATTCAAAATATACAGCACTGTAAAGAGGAATAAAATTTTTGCTTATTTCGTGCTAAAGAAATCAGCGCAAAATTTAACACACGCAAAAATGATACCATGCAGTTTAATATATCATATAGTATATAGAATATACACCCACTTATATTAATTAAGCGAAAATGACACCATAGCGAAATGCCAGGTTTTAGAAATCGCGAAATTCTCAACCCGCGAAAATAATTCCCTCTACAGACAGATAATTAGTACAAAAACATGTACCTAACTAAAGGCATCCAAACTATGACCTAAGATAAAATAAGAGAGATATTTGGTACAAAAACACATAATTGGCAACAGCCAACGCAACGAAAAATAACTACGTCGTTTACACATTATACTAGTGTTAATTTTACAGCACTAGACGGTCGTTTCGGAATACAATTTCTCATTAGTGGTGCTTGGAAAGTTTAGGAAATATTTTTCATAAGGGAGTATGTCTTGGTTTTTGAGTGTTTTTAAACGATAGCATTACAACTGGATTGGTGAAAAACTATAGACTGATTTTAATTTTATGGCCGTCATCACAGTATTGTTGATAAGTTTGATGTCTCTGTGTCCAGGATTGCCCTGGATTTATTTGACGTCTCATATTTTCATTTTCCTTCCACACAATTTTGATTGAACACGTGGCGGGTAGCTAGCTAAACAGGACGTGCTTACCCTTCCGAAGCACCCGGCCTCACTTCCCTAATGGAAGTTCACGTGTCGAACCTAACTTGTCAGTTCCAATGTTTTTACTTTGTTTCTGGATTGTGATTCGGACATGGATTAGTATGTTTGTTTTTGTTTAATACATATGTAATTAAAGCACATTATTTTCATACTTTGAAAACAGTCAACGCATCCAAGAACACTACACAGTATTCACACATTATAGTTAACGTCAGGCACAATTAAACAAGACATGACAATAATACACACACTGAGACAACTACTTATAAAATGTCATAAGTAAAAACTATTAATATACAATAACTACGTTTGTTTATTTGATTTAGTGACTGTCATAATAAGTAAGTGAAAACTATCAATTACATAGAATAATGGCAAAAATACATTTTTGTATAAAAATACATTTCAGAAAGTGTCCATTAGCTTCACTATGACAACAAGATACGTGGACTTGATCACGTGAATTTACTAAACGTTTGTTTAGTTTGTTTTTTATATATAAACAAAACCAACATACATGTATATAGTACCATACCTGGGCAGTTTTTGGAGACTAAAATCACTAAATTTATTAACACACTTTGCAATGCATAATTAAAAAATCATACAAGTCCATGTTCAAATCACATGATGTACAACAAAGCAAAAACCTTGAAATTTTAAACACATGAACTGTTGCCATCAAATCAAAAACAAACATACCAATCCTCATGTCCAAACCTCAATCATTAAGGATGGTATGAAAGAAATTATAACTGGAAAAATAAAATTAAAGACGTTAATTTCTACGCAACCTGTTTAAATAGCTACATTCGTCACGTGCTATATCTATAGAAAGTGAACTATGGGACGTCAAATATGACCAGGATAATTTTGGATAGAGACATCATACTTATCAACAGTACTGTGATGGCGGCCTAAAACGTTTTGAAGGCCTAAGCAAGTGAGACAGGGTACTCATAAAGGATAAGTACCTTTCGTTTAGCTAGCTACACCCGCCACGTGTTTAATCAAAATGAGATGTGAAATATATCCAGGATAATTTTATAACAGATATCACACTTATCAACGATATTATGACGACGACGACGATAAAACATGGTAAGGACCTTAAATATCACCGAGTCAACCACTTATTTGTAATTACATATTATACAAGTTTTAATTTTACAGCTCTAAACGGCCGTTTCGGAATACAATTCCTCGTCAGTAATGCTTGGACCAAAATTATGAAATTATGAAACCAAAATTTTTTCCAAGATTGAAAAGAATCCCAAAGAACCAAAATATATTTTACAAAACTTATTTTGCATTAGGGAGTATACCTTAGTTTTGAGGAAATTCAAATGTTAACTAGCAGCAAATTTAGACAATACATGTAGTATATTTCTGACAATAATACACAATTATTGCCTATTGAGTTTGTGATATCCTATAAGCAACGTGTATAAAGAAAAACTCTTTTGTAGCATATTAATTGTGAAATAAATACATAGTATGCAGGAGAAGCATGTATTATGGTATAAAGGAAAGGAAAGCTGACAATAGAAAAATAGCCATCATGTTTGTCAAACAACTTTAGCATTTCTGGGTGTAAGAAATGAAGATTTTATGGAGCAGAATCAGTCGTATCTTTTATTTCAAGCTCACTACAATAGATGACATTTACAGAGTCTCCAAATGTAGGATTATGCATCTATATATCTGTATGATTTAACGAGTTTTCAAATTTAGCAAGGATCTGATAATTGCCACAGTTCTCGCACTAATTATCACACTGAAACCTACAACTATTGTTCCCTAAATACATATATATGTTTAAAAATATATTTTACTGATTGAAACCAAAATAAATAATCGCAACCATGTTTAAACAATACGCTCCCCCTACACAGACACTCTTGGGCTTTATACTTCACGCATTCAGTATGCAAAAGTAATTATTTCTTTCCAAATATAATTGGTATAATTAATTTCACTTTCAACATTATCCACAGTTCTGTTGATTTCTAGTCAACCAGCTGAGTCCTTTTTAACCTTCCCCCCACACTCTTGGATATTTATAACTATCAAGGACACGTACGGGTATACATGTGTAGTAAAATCGACAGAAATGAAAATGGAGCAAGTACGTCCTAAAGCCAATTGATCACTGCAGTAGCTCAGTTTGTAGAAGTGAAAGGTTGTGGGTTCGATCCTCGACCGGGTCTGTCCCAAGACTTTATAAGCAAGTGGCCCTTATATAGAGATGACCTTTAAGGCAGGCTAGACTACAAAAAAGTTGTTTTCCAGCCAATAAATAACCAATTGCACTTTCCTTTTTACTTTACCCATGCATTACATACAAGAGAATATGATCCACAGTGTAGTCGTTTAAAAATCAATAACAGTTATTTTTCCCGAGTGCACTTCGTATAAATATGTTGAAGGTATCGTACTTTTGAATCATAATCACGTTTTGAAATGCGTTATGTGTTTATTTGTCAAATATCAGTACATGTTCTGAAAACTTGTGGGCGGGGCTTGGAAAATACTAGAAGGAAAAACAAAATCGCAAGATCTCACTTGTTTTACATCAAAATGCCGTTGACAATTTTTTTCAAATCACATGTCAACAATATTAAACTACAATACATGTACTTTTGATACACACACACGTTGCTTATTTAAAAGATTTCACGCTTTCTTTAACTTCCTAAAAAGTCACCAATTAGTTTTATGGTCGTCATCACAATAATGTTGATAAGCATGTTTCATCCAAAATAACCATGGATATATTTGACGTCACATAGTTCCATTTCCCTTTCATTCTTAATTTTGATAACACACGTGACAGGGTGAAGCTAGCTAAAGTGGCGGTATATACCCTTTTGGAGCACCCGACCTTACTTCCTTCATAGAAGTTCATGCGTTTAGCTTAATTTGCGAGTTTCAAAGGTTTAACTTTGCTTTGGGATTGTGAGGTGGATATGTATAGTCTTGTTTGTTTATTTTGTGTCGTTTATTGTGGAGTAATGGGGTCTGTTAATCATGTGATTTAAGGTTCAATTCACAATTTCAGGGTACAAGAACCATCGGCATGAATAGAAATCGCGTAAAATGGCGTCACGTAAAATGGGTCTTTTAAATGTTTTTTGTGTCAAATTACATATTAACCAGTGTAAATTTTACAGCACTAGACGGTCGTTTCGGAATACAATTCATCAGTAGTGCTTGGAACAAAATTGTGAAATCAAATTTTCAAGATGTTGAAAAGATACTTAAGAACCAAAATACATTTTACCAAATTTAACTTAGAAAATAAGGGACGAAGGAGTATATCTTAATTTTTAAGAAATTTTAAATTTTAACTGACAGCAAATTTAGACAATAGCATATTTCTGACAATAATACACAATTATTAATAGAGGGAACATTTTTATATTAGGGTAAAAATAAAAGATTTTGATATTTAATCGTCAATGAAATCGGTTATAAACGAATGTAAAATGCATATAGGTGCAAATGCAATATATTTGTAATGAAATTAAAAGCGAACATCGAGCAGATGTAGGTTGACGATGTAACATTTCCGTCATGAAGGGGGTATAAGAAATGACAATGCTTAACAAACAACTCTGTTTGAAGGAACAATACTTCTGTTGTTTATTATACATTTTATACACATTACTTTTAATTATTTCCTCTTTATCCGATGAATAAAATAAGCTTCACCATGCTTTGACATTTTGGTTCGCGAACAAGCACACATATGATCAAACATAAGGGTTGATTCGAAAAAATTTCGCCGGAAATGTGAACACAAAAACTGATATTTAAAGAATTAACATTGTGTTCGCGAACAAACACGTGGCACATGGTTTTTACAGATTAGGATAGGAGGGACAATTTCTTTACTAGAAATGTGAACGCAAAAAAAAAAAAAAAAAAAAAAAAAGCTTGTCCGTGGATTTCTAGAGTCGACAGGTCAGCGATATAATTTTGGTGCGAAATTGGAAAGGTTTCATTTAATCACAATGAAACCGTTGCAAGTTAACAATAGAAATGTACCTTGTAAAGGTGTATAGAAGGTGGATGTAATAATCCATGAATAGATTGTATACTAATTAAAACTTCTTGGATAAGTAAAATATCACACCAAGCTTGAAAAATTTACGTCAAAATATGTGTCTACACTACGTTGGCTGAATGAGGTCATGTAGAAAAAAATTACACGTGCTCACGTGCGCACGTGAAACTTTTACGTGTACACATAGAAGTCTTTACTTTACGTAAATAATAAATGAAATATCATACCAAGATTGAAAGATTTAAGTCAAAATAGGTGTCTACACTATGGTAGCTGAATGAGGCCATGCAGAAAAAGTTCCACGTGCGCACGTAGAACTCTTACGTTGGGACGTGGAAGTCTGCGTGCGCACGTGGAATTATTACGTGGAAATCATCACACTACACAGTTGATTACAGCTTGTAGTGCATCGATGACGTATATTTAGCATTTTGTCCTTATTTAAGGCTACAAAATAGAATTTGGCTCATTATTTATCGGTTGTCAGAGAAACTAAGTCCGTAGACTCTGTACACTGTAAAAAATTGTCATGTGCTACTTTTGAAATTTTATGAAATAATACAGTAGCATATGGCAATTAATTATCATATTATTTCATAAAAATCAAAAGTATCACATGTACGGCGGTGTGTAAGGGCCAAATGAAAATATACCAATTTGTTCGATGTTAATTCGTTCGAACGATTTTCCAATTAGCTAAATTGGTTGAACGAATTATTAAACCGTTCGAACGAATCATATTAGCTAAATCGTCCGAACGAATTAATCTTTTATTTGGCCTTTCCACGCCGCCGTACACGTGGTAAAATTATAGTGCATTACTTTTTATGATGCCGCACCGGAAGAGAGAATGTGTCTATTTAATTCAAATTAAGTTTTTTTTATAAATCAACTTACGGCGGTATTTATCTGCGTTACATGTATATCAAAAACAAATAAACCAATCCATGTCCAAATAACTATCCCAAAGCAAAGTAAAAACAAACATACCAATCCATTTCCAAATTACTATCCCAAAGCAAAGTAAAAACAAACATACCAATCCATGTCCAAATTACTATCCCAAAGCAAAGTAAAAACAAACATACCAATCCATGTCCAAATTACTATCCCAAAGCAAAGTAAAAACAAACATACCAATCCATGTCCAAATTACTATCCCAAAGCAAAGTGAAAACAAACATACCAATCCATGTCCAAATTACTATCCCAAAGCAAAGTGAAAACAAACATACCAATTCATGTCCAAATAACTATCCCAAAGCAAAGTGAAAACAAACATACCAATCCATGTCCAAATCACAATCCCAAAGCAAAGTAAAAACAAACATACCAATCCATTTCCAAATCACTATCCCAAAGCAAAGTAAAAACAAACATACCAATCCATTTCCAAGTCACTGTCCCAAAGCAAAGTAAAAACAAACATACCAATCCTTGTCCAAATCACAATCCCAAAGCAAAGTAAAAACAAACATACCAATCCATTTCCAAATCACTATCCCAAAGCAAAGTAAAAACAAACATACCAATCCATGTCCAAATCACTATCCCAAAGCAAAGTAAAAATTGAAACTGGCAAATTATGTGAATGTCACTTTTACGTGTAACTAACTATCTTACTAACTAACTATCCTCTTCGCTTCTAGTGGAGCATAAGGCGCGGCATAGATCTCTCAACTTCGTTCTATTTACGGCATCGCTGTGTGCAGTTCTCCAACTTGGCCAGCCCATATCATTTCTTTCCTTTTACATGTAAGATACGACTGATTAAGCAAGTTCTGCCACATTTTATACAATTATTGTACCTTTATTAGGTGGGTATGTGATTTTACTGAGCTGGCCAAAGCAGTATTCACCGAGGACGCTAGGCCGTTAGGAAAATACTTAGTCATAATATATTTAAACTCATAACATAACTGTGGTGCTAATAAAAGGCTATATTTGAAGCTGTATGACAAATGTGATGCCATCATGTTTTCTGTTGTCAACTATCGTTTTCTATGCATCAATATACCTGCTTCTCTTGCTTATGGTGTATTTGTTTCACAGCTAATACGTTATGGTAGAGTCTGTTCCTACTACTTTATACAACCAAATATAAATTGTTGACTCGGGTATATTGCGTGCCTAGTCTTATCAGGGCCATAAAAAGTTTTATTGCATCATCACAACATTGCTCATAAATATGAAGTCTCTGTATCAAGAATTACCATGGATATGTTTGACGTCCCATAATTCCATGCTCCTCTCATTTACACGTGGTGGGTGTAGGTAGCTAAACCGGAGGACGCTTACACTCCTGAGCACCCGGCATCACTGTTCATTTGTTGAACTTTATTTTGTCATTTGCAAAGTTTTTACTTTAGTTTGGCCATGAATTGAAATGTTTGTTTTTAATGATTAATCACATGGAAGAGAAAAAAAATCTTCTTGAGCAGACGACAGGCGAGTGGTATTTCGGGGAATATTCCTTAATATGGCGAATGTTTAGTGAAATTTAGAGCGAAATTGTCAATATTTAATTAACCTTTAAAAACTAACGATTCACGTACCTTCTGATCACGTGTACAGAAAGTGTAAAATTAATTACAATTTATAAATAGACGGTAAAATTAAACTTTATTAAAAATTTCCTAGTTATTTTAAATATCACACCAATCTAAAGTATTTACGTTTGTTATATGTATAGATAAACAAAATTTATCTCTCCGTTTGACCTTTCACCAGGAACATTCATTAAGAAGGATCCACCCAATAAATGGGTAGTAGTAGGATTCACTGTTAATAGAATGTACCCATAGTGTTCGCATTATGTCGACAAAAAACCTCGTGTTTTTCCTAAATATAAATGTACTCGTGAACAATAAATATTTAAATTAAAGGTCAAACGGACAGGTCAAGTTGTTTGACCGGCTGAAATGTTGTGTTCCGTAATTTCTACCGTTGCTGTCACTGTCACCTGGTAACTATGTATAATTAGACATGGACTACAGGTATTGGTTACAACCTCGAGATCAACAACACCTTGTAATACTGCTGATTGTAATATAAAGCCAACTTTTGTAGAATTTAGCCACTTCAATCTCCGACACTGACCAAGATGGAATTGACCGCAAGTCAAATTGTAGTATTTTGCATCCAATTTTTATTTTTGTTTGGAATTATTGCAAGCAATTTAAATAGTGTTCAAAGTATTCCAGTTCCTGATTTAGCTGATTTAGAGATTTCTACAGCAAATGGTAATATTTCATTTTGTTTTGTTTTATTTTAGTATATATATTATGATTCTTTATTTATTTATCCATGTAACTCATTTATTTTTGTCTTTGTTTTACCATATTTTAATTTTCTATGCGTCTTCAACGTTGTCCTCTCCATATGCTACTATAGGCATTATTTCAAAAGTAGCACATGACAAGCCTATTCGCATTATTGCACCATACTGTTTATGCAACGAAGGGCAAGGCAAAGAAAGTCGGGCCATATTCCGTCAAACTGGTTTTGTTTTTCATTCAAAAACAAAAGAAGGGTAAACTTTTTATTAAAATTAACCGAAATGTAGACAATTGGTACTTGCAAGGCTCGAAATAGATTTAAAAAGATTTGGGATATAACTAGATGCATTGTTAATCTAGATACGAATAATCTCCGCTATACGAAACAGATCCTCCTTTCACCCTTTGATTTGATGGCACAAGCATGTGGTTAAATCCTCCTCCTGATCATTTATTTTTTTTTAATTCCACAAAATGGATATGCAAATTTTATTATTAACATGTGTTTTTTCCCTGATTTGTCTAACATTGGGAGAAATTTGCAACTATAGAAAGAACAAAATGGGTTGTTTTAAATTGAAATGCAGATTTTTCCATTTTTTAGAAACTTATTCTTCTGTATTTTTGTAACACAAAAACTGTTACCTTAACATTATAAGTTAATTTTACTTAACAAGTTAAAAATAAATTGAAACTGTGTACTTTAAAATGCCAATGCAACTTTTAAAAAGACACGGCAACAATGTCAAATAATAAAAACAGAACCACTGATTATAAAAGATAGAATAAAGGCTTTTTGGTAAAACAATTTTTATTTGTTTTGACGATTTTTATGATTTCGGTTCATAACATATTTTTAAAATGTTTATATTTCATATTTATGTTTGATTCTGTCGTCTGCAGGATTGTTTAAGGTATTAATTTGTAAACGCTTTTGATCTAAAAAGAAATGAAGATTCACGGTACATCCCGGGAATTTACGGTACACTTCGGAAATTTACGGGACATCTCGTTGTATATCACGATGCAGAAATTAAACATGATTGATAATTTTGTCACTTATTTTCTGTTTTCTGACTTTCTTCCGCTATTTTATTTTTAAATTTCTGTTTTTGTTATTTTTAGATGACTCCCAGCAGCAGCAACCAATGAGTAAGAAATCGTACAGTTCCGGTTACTACTTTTTACCCTGCCCTGGTCAGACGACGGTACTCGAGTGTGTTTACGGATATTTCCATCTGTATTATCGTCCTGAAGGAGGACAAATGTCTTACAGAAATATAGGAAAAAGACTTGAACCTACAGGAACAACAAAGAGTGACAAAATGTTTCCTGAACAATAAACATAAAGTGTTACTTTTAAAATACAATTTACATATTATTTTATATAGATTCTTTTAAAAAATTACATGACACAACAGTGAATATAAATATATTTGAAGAACTTGTATATCTATATTGAAAAAGAAAAAATGCAACTGAAATATTTTTTATATTCAGGTCTACAAATAAAATTATTGTTGGCGTATATGTTGTCTTCATACTATCGTAACTGTCATATATAGGTAAAGAACATTGACCTGTCCGCTTGACCTTTGATTTAAATATTTATTATGGACGAGTGAATTTATGTATAGGGAACATGGGGGTTTATTTCGTCCATGTAATGAGAACACTAATCATGGACAATGTGTATAGATATTTACCTCGAATCCCAACACTGCCTATTTATTGAGTGGACCCTTCTATATGAATATTCCTAATGAAAGGTCAAGCGGGCCGTTCAGAATTGTTTGCCTATACCAGATGTATTGCTAAAACTGAGAGAAGGGTATATGATGCGATCAGTTCTGAGATGGTTGAGGAAACAGAGTATCCAGAAATAATCCAACTACCTGGATCAAGCGAATTGGCAAACTTCTTTGTCGCTGTAGATTCGAACCCACTACTGGCAGCGTGAGGAGACGCAATCGTTTGCCGGGTGCTTTAGTACATTTAATTACTTAAATATGGAGTTGAGTTGAGTAATGGTGTTTCACGTCCCAGTCAAGAATATTTCACTTATATCGAGACGTCTTTAGCTATAGGCGAAGGTGCAGAAATTTTGCCTGTGCGTTGCGCTTATTGCATCATACAGCAGGGTTCTTTATCCTGCCAAACCTACCAAGACACGGGACCTCGTTTATCTTAAGTTCCCACCCGAAAGAACCGTGACTTTCATTTCGAAATGCCGAGTGCTTGGCGAAAGAATAGTCACTACCCACTTTTTAAGTCTTGGGTCAGACCCGGCCGGGGTTCGAACCCACGACCTCCCACTTACGGAGCGAGCACTCTACCAACTCACTTTAATATCAGTTTAGTTTGACCGTTTATCTTAAACGCTTTACGTTTGAATGACAATTTTCAAACTATGAATCATTAGCTTTAAATCGTCTCTAAACAAGATTCATTTTCTTAAAAGCCTTTTTCTTATTATTCAAATCTTTAACTCTATGGTGTGTTAACCACTGAGGGTGTCCGAGTATCCATTCTAATTCCGAGTAAATGGAGTGTAATAATAATGTTTAAGATTCACTTATATCGAGACGTGCAGTTTCGGGATAGAGAAAACCACTGACCTTCAACAAACATCCATAGACATGAAACTTTATATATTTTGTAAGTTCATAAATCTCTTGAGTTTTGAGTATTTTCTGAATTTTTTTAGCTTTTTAAAATTTCCTTTTAATATACAGTCAATCCTATCTATAAAGGCCACCTAATGGAACTAGTAAAAGTGGCCTTAATGGACAGGTCGCCTTTATATACGGGTTCAAATAATATGAATTAAGACAATTGGAATACAATTCTACTGGCCTTTATAAGCAGGTGATCCTTACATAGAGATGGCCTTTAAGGCAGGTTGGACTGTATATGAATTAACCTTTTTCGAACAATAAATGGTTACTACTAACTTGTCATTTCCAAAGTTTTTACTTTGTTTCTGGATTGTGATTCGGACATGGATTAGTAGGTTTGTTTTTGATTTGAATGAAAACATTATTTGACAATAAATTGGAAAGGTGGTTTCCCTTCTGGCGTATTCAACAGCTTCAATCATAAATGGCCTTCAGTACTAGGTTTCTGATTGGCTGAGAAGCATCCACACCAAGCGGGCATCTGACTATATGCGTCAAGGACTAGCCCATTACACTTGTTTATGAGATAAACGTTTCCGGTGTTTGTGATGTGTGTCGTAGTGCCGATTTTGCATTATTGAAAATCAGCAGGTGTCATGTGTCTATTTTGAATGCATTATCTTAAAATTAAAATCAGCACATGGCAGTAAACCAATTCGGATAGTTCGAATATATTGGAAGATCAAGTAATACGTTTATAAATAAATAAATAAGTAAATAGTAGATAAATAAATAAAATCTAAAATTAGAAATGTATTCTTTACGAGTTTTTGAAATACATGTAGTTTAAAAATAAGAACTAAAAATGTTGTTATATTTCATCATTTGAGTTGTCTCTCCGCTGAATAAGGACCACTGTGTGGCTCAGTTGGTAGAGTGCTCGCTCCGTTAGCGAGAGATCGTGGGTTCAAACCCCGACAGGGTCTGATCCAAGACATGAAAGTGGGTAGTGACTGTTTTTGCCAATCACTCGGCATTACGAACTCTTTCGGAATGGAACTTAAAATTAACGAGGTCCCGTATCACGGTGGGCTTGTTACGATAAAGGACCTGGCTGTATAATGCCATCAGCGCAACGCATATGCAAAATTACTGCACCTTCGCCTATAGCTGGCGACGTCTCAATATAAGTGAAAATATTCTTGACTCAACTCAATTGTATAAGGATGTAGATTACAGCTGTACAAATTGGTTAAACTATAAAAAATATTAAATAGACCTTGCTCCAGTTTCACAATCACTTCTTAAATAAGACTTTAAATTAAACAACATTTAGCAAATTTTTAAAATGCTTTTTGTAACTAAGAATAAAATATTTAGAAAACCACGGTCAAACCTGTCTATAAAGGCCACCCAAGGGAACCAGTAAAAGTGTCTGTTATGGGCAGGTGGCCTTTATGTACAGGTTAAAATATGAATTAAGAAAATTGTGATACAATTCTACTGGCCTTTTTGAAGCAAGTAGCCTTTATAAAGGTGGCCTTTCAGACAGGTTGGTCTGTAAATGCAAATATTATAAGTTTGAAGTGATCTTGAAAATGGCCTCTTGAATCATCATTGTTGGATATCTTAAACAGCAGTAAAGTCGTTACGGTGTCAATTGTCAGATTTAAGTTAAGGAAAATCTTAGTTAAGAAATGATGGTTAAACCGTGATCTAGTTTTTATTTATTCAATGCAAAATCCTCTGCTTTTTTCTTCCGTCATACATCAGCTCAGGTTGGGCTAATGGGATTAAAACTGCATCTCTAAATAAGTTCTGATACATGCTGACTTTTACCAAAATAATCTCACTGTAGTTATGCCGTATAAATTCAGACATTAGTGTTCACACTTTTTAACTGTTTTAATTATCACGCCAAATTATTGACGTCAAATGTACATTATTTTGCCAGTTCTCTAATTGTGCTAATTTTTGAATATTTTAAGTCAATCTTGCCTTAAAGGACATCTCTATATAAAGGCTACCTGCTTTTAAAGACCTGTAAAATTTTATCCCTTTCGCTCTTTATTCGTGTTATTTGTACCTCTATATAAGGGTCACCTGTCCATTTAGGCCACTTTTACCGATTCCTTTGAGTGGCTTTTATAGGCAGATTTGACTGCATTTAATTATTTTTTAAAAAAAATTAGGACATGACAGTTTTAGAAGTCAGACGCGTGAATTTATAAACAAGATACAATAAAGGTTACAGTGCAGGACAAACCTCAAACAACGCCACAGTAAATGAAGAAAGACATGTATTCAAACATCCAAAGACGACAACAACACCATTGAAGATCATTTAAAGAAGATGTTAAAATACATTTCTTTCTTTTTTTAAATTAAAGATAAATGTATATGAATTTCAAAGTATAGATGAATAATCATTATATCGTGGTAAATACAAATGATATAACATGACGCTGACGGAATCAAATTGTATGAATTTGTGTAGCCATGATGGCGTAGCAAAGCAATTTTCAAAACAAAATGCACGTAATTTTTTCGAGTGCCTCATTTTTTAAAGTGTTGGGTCGTGCGCAGATTTTTAAGTTAATTTGCCCGTAAGCCAATAAATCAAAAACAAACATACTAACCCATGTCCAAATCAAAATCCAGAAGCGAGTTAGAGCTTTGAAACTGAAAAATCGGATAAAAACTTCCAACAGGGAAGTGAGGCCGGGTGCTCCGGAAGAGTTAACATGTCCTCTTTAACCCGATTACAACTGAAGTTGATCGCTTAAAAGAATACTGATCGCGGTCACAATCACATATTTCATAATTGGCAGCCAAACAGTCAGCAATTTCCAACCTCGGTAGTGTAAATCATGTCTGTCACAAGGAAGATTTCCCCTAACCGCTCAATGGTTTCTAACAAAATAAACTACATTACAATCATTCCAGAACTGACCGCTATATCAGTGGACTAATTTTATAAAACAAGAGCTTGAGTCTCTTGGTCTTGGTTACATTTGGCTAAGCCAAAACAACATTTGGCCAAAACATGCATTGTCTATTATTAAACAGCGGTTGGAGGATAAATGTAAACAAACACCGTACAATACCATTGTAAATTCTATAAAATGTTCTTTGTATCAGTATTTAATAGATACTTTTACTCTACAATATTATTTATCTTAACCTATCCCTATACTGTACAAAAAATGTCAGCAAAATTTAGACTCTCTTCGCCTTGTTTGTTAATTGAAACTGGTCGTTTTGTAATACAAGGAGAAATAAATAGATGTTGTAGTTCTGAAATTGTCGGAGGTGAGAACCACTTTATTCTTGAATGCCCTGTTTATTCTAATCTTAGAAAGCGATATATCAAACCATATTTTTGGATTTAATCTAGTGTTTATAAACTTATTCAATTACTTAGTGTCAATTATGTAAAGCAACTGTGTAATCTCGGTAAATATCTCTGCAAAGCTGTCAAAATCCGAAATGATGGCTAACTCGTTATATCTATATATGTCTGTTTATTAGTATTATTATAAAATGTATCTACTGTTACAGTGCTAATTGTTATATATGTATTTATTGTACCAATAAATTATATGAACTTACGGAATAAATGGATTGAACTGAATAGTGACTGATATATTTTATTTCTCATTTAAGTGAATTACGACCTCCCACTCACGGAGCGAGCACTTTGGCAACTGAGCTACCGCAGTGGTCATTACAGAAAATGAAGAAAGACACGTATTCAAAACATCCAAAGACAACAATACCATTGAAGATCATTAAAAGAAGACTTTAAAATAAATTTCTTCCTTTTTTAAAGTAAAAGAGAAATTTATATGAATTCCAAAGTATAGGTGAATAATCATTATATCGTGGTAAATACAAATGATATAACATGACGCTGACGGAAACAAACTGTATGAATTTGTGTAGCATGATGGCGTAGCAAAGCAATTTTCAAAACAAAATGCACGAGGGTGGGAAACGTTATCGTAATTTTTTCGAGTGCCTCATTTTTTAAAAGTGTTGGGTCGTGCGCAGATTTTCAAGTTAATTTGCCCGTAACCCAATAAATCAAAAACAAACATACTAACCCATGTCCAAATCAAAATCCAGAAGCAAAGTAAAGCTTTGAAACTGAAAAATCGGATAAAAACACAAGAACTTCCAACAGGGAAGTGAGACCGGGTGCCCGGAAGGGTTGACACATCCTCTTTAAACCGATTACAACTTAAGTTCATCGCTTAAAAGAATACTGACCGCGGGCACAAAATTCCACTCGTATACAAGTCTGTCACATATTTAACTTGAGTGACAACGACCACTGTATACCTTTGAATTTGTTTTTTCATCGGTAATGTATTTTTATTTGAACTAGATAATTGACAGCCAAACAGTCAGCAGTTTAATTGTGTCTATATTTATATTTCTTGTCACAAGGAAGGTTTCCTCTAACCGTTCAATGACTTCTAACATAATAGACTACATTGCAGGGATATTTCCATCACCATCCCAGAACCGACCGCTGTATTCGTGAGCGTTTTTTTTTATTTCTCATTAAAGTGTGTTAAAGTGCATTGCTGTAAATCTGTTACAGTTTCTGGAAGATGATTATTAACTTTTCACAATAAAGATTTCCTTTAACCGCTCAATGACTTCTAACAAAATAGACTACATTGCAGGGAAATTTCCATCCCCACCCAGAACTGACTGCTACGAGATATTAGTGAGCGATTTATTTTATTTCTCATTAAAGTGAATTAAAGTGCATTGCTGTAAATCTGTTACAGTTTCTGGAAGATGATTGTTAACTTTTCACAATAAAGATTTCCTCTAACCGCTCAATGACTTCTAACAAAATAGACTACATTGCAGGGATATTTTCTTCACCATCCCAGAACTGACTGCTACGAGATATTAGTGAGCGATATATTTTATTTCTCATTAAAATTGCTGTAAATCTGTTACTGTTTCTGGAAGATTATTATTAACTTTTTACAAGGAAGATTTCTTCTACTTCTAACAAAATAGACTACATCACAACCATCCAAGGACTGGCCGCTATATCAGTGGACTAACTTTATAAAACAAAAGCTTGTTTCTCTTGGTCTTGGTTACATTTGGCTAAGCCAAAACATCAGCATAATAATAAACAGACATATATATATATATATATATCAGGTAACAATATCGAGGTAACAATCATCTTCCAGAAATGTAACAGATTTACAGCAATGCACTTTGATTCACTTTAATGAGAATAAATTATATCACTCACTGTTCAGTTCAATTTATTTATTCCGTAGTTCATATAACTTATTGGTACAATAAATACATAATTATTTATAATAACAATACTGTTACAGTTTCTGGAAGAATGGTATTGATGTAATTATTTTGTTATATTGTGTTCGGTTCCTACAAAATTTTTCCACAATAACAATGTGCCAATCACAAGGGTCACCTGTCCATAAAGGCCACTTTTACCGATTTCTTTGAGTCACCTTTATAGGCCGATTTGACTTAATTTAATTTTTTTAAGAAATTAGCACATGAGAGTTTAAGAAGTCAGACGCGTAAATTTATAAAGACGATGCAATAAAGGTTACAGTACAGGACAAACCCCAAACAACGCTTCAGTAAATGAAGAAAGATCCAAAGACGACAACAACGCCATAAGGTAGACTGCTAAAAAGAAAACGTGTAGCCAGCTAAACAGTAAGTGGTTACCCTTACGGAGCACCCGGCCTCACTTCCCTGGTGGGAATTTACGTGTTTAACCTATCATGTTATATGTCACATATTTTATAAGAAAACATTCATATGTCAGCCACATATTTCACTAGAGTGACATTCATGTCTGCCACATATTTTACTAGAGTCACATTCATGTCTGCCACATATTTCACTAGAGTCACATTCATGTCTGCCACATATTTCACTAGAGTGACATTCATGTCAGACACATATTTCACTAGAGTGACATTCATGTCAGTCACATATTTCAATAGAGTGTCACATATTTCACTACAGTCACATTCATATGTTTGTCACATATTTCACTAGAGTGACATCCATATGTCTTTCACATATTTCACTAGAGTGACATTCATATGTCTGTCACGTATTTCACTACAGTCACATTCATATGTCTGTCACATATTTCACTACAGTCACATCCATATGTCTGTCACATATCTCACTACAGTGATTTTCATATATCTGTCACATATTTCACTAGAGTGACATTTATGTCCGTCACATATTTCTTTAGAGTGACAACTGTCACCGTTTGAATTTTTTTATCGTTAAAAATTTAACATTGGACTGTCTAGAAATGGCGCATATAGTGCGTAACTTCCATTGCTATGCAAAGCAAACTGAATAACGCGCGTTAGAACTAGGCGTTAGCAAGAAATTATTGGTTGGTTGATTAAATGTTGCTTAACGTCGCATCAGCAATTTTTCAGCTATTCGCGAAGATAACTATTTTATTAATCTCTGAACAATTTTGTGTATGCATGTGAAGTGCGAGTGTGTTGTATGGTCTGCCTTGTACTAGCGCGCACTCAGGGCGACTTTAAGGTGCTAGTTCACTGAGTCAGTACGCCGCAGACAAGCGTACCACTCTCCCAGTCACATTATACTAATATCAAGTGAACCAGTAAAGTCCAACGGCAAGGAAAATACTTTCCCACATGTGGGATGAGCGAAACTCGAACTCATAGCGGTGCCAGACACTGGATTTGAAGACCGACGTCGTATCCATTAGGCCACCACCGCCTCTAATTAGCAAGGAATGATTAACGTTAATAATACCCCCGCAAACTAAATTAAGGGGGTTATATAGGAACCACCATGTCTGACTGTCCGTCCATGTAAAATTGTGTCTGCGCCATATATCATAGCTGCTTTGGAGGACTGTCATAAAACTTTACATGGATAACCTTCATGGTTCAAAGGTGTGTCATGACTTTAAGGTCATATTGGAAAGGTCAAGGTCGTGGAAAAACTTTAAAGGGGGGGGGGGGGGTATTTTGCTCTCAAGAGAGTTCTAGTAACATTTGGTATTACACAGAGTTTAATACAATAAATCATCACAGATGTAGACATTTTTATTTGATCTAGATAATTGACAGTCAAACACTCAGCATTTTCAAATCTTGCTAATTTAAATCAAACATTTCCTCTAACCGCTCAATGACTTCACACCTTAGGAGATTCCCGGCACCATCCTAGAACAACTGACTGCTATATTAGTGTGTGATATATTTGTCTCTAAAAGTGAGTAAACGTGTATTGCTACACTGCTTTGTCGTGTAGAATCTATTACAGTTTCTGAAAGAAAAGTATAAATATAACATGTTCGATGTTCGGTTCCTAAAAAAGTACTTCACCGTAACAATCTGGGTGTCATTGTGTCAATATATATATGGTCTCACAAAGAACTCCATTGTAACAAACTGGTAAGCATTTGGTCTTCACAAAAAACTACATCGTAACATCTGGATATTAATGTGTGTTTGGCCTCACAGAGTACTCCGTCGAAACAAAGTAATTATCACTTGGTCCTTAAAAAGTACTCTACTATAATATTTGGGAACGATTTTTCTTATTCAGAAAAAGTATATTCTACATCTGGAATCAGTCAAATCCGGATTCTTAAAAATTCTAAAGAATTACTTGAATATCTTGCTTCTAATACTTTATCTCATGTAAAAAGTACAAAAACATTTGATTTTTCTACAGTATATGCCACTATCCCTCATTCTAAATTAAAAGAACGTTTTAAAGAAATTATTAACTTGTCATTCTTTTACAAAAACGGTAATCCAAGATACAAATATCTCTTGCTGAACAGGGATTCTGGTTATTTTGTCAAGCATCATACGGATTCATAACAAAAATATACTGAAGATACAATCAACAAAATGTTAGAGCTTTTTTTATAGATAACATATTTGTTTTGTTTGATAATATAATTTTTTAGCAAACAATCAGTATACCAATGGGTACAAACTGTGCACCATTGCTTCCTGATTTGTTTCTTTATTCTTATTAAGCAGAATTTATGCAGAACCTTCTTAAATCTTGAGAGAAGACTGTCGCAAAATCAACAAACAGATTGATTCCTCAAGTTCTGCTTCATATTTAGACTTCTACTTGAATGACGCCCGCGAAAGGCTAATTTGGATCTTTATGACAAACGTGATGACTTCAATTTTTCTATGTCAACTTTACTTTTCTATGCAGCAATATATAAGGAAAATGTACCTGGTTCTCCTGTTTATGGTGTTTTGTTTCCCAATTTTAAAATACGCTATGGTAGAGCTTGTTCCCACCACGGGGACTTTGTACAACGAAGCAGGCTGTTTGCAAATAAATTGTTGACTCAGGGATATTGCAAGCCTAGGCTTATTTAGTCCCTCAAAAAGTTTTATGGCCGTCATCATAGTATTGTTGTTAAGTTTGATGTCTCTGTGTCCAGAATTGCCCTGTATATATATTTGACGTCCCATAGTTCCATGTTCCTTTCACACAATTTTGATTACACATGTGGCGGGTTAAGCTAGCTAAACAGGAAGTGCTTACCCTTCCGGAGCACCCGGCCTCACTTTCCTGGTGGAAGGTCACGTGTCTAACCTAACTTGTCAGTTTCAAAGTTTTTACTTTGCTTCTGGATTGTGATTCGGACATGGACAAGTATGTTTGTGTTTTTATTTGTTCATTATTAATGGTCCGCACAAAGTTTCCATCTTAAGAATCTTGTATTTCTGTATCGTTTTGTTGTAGTTTGTTCTCGTTTGTTCTGGATAATGCCACATCCATTTTACTTACCTGCAACAGACCATTTGTTAGACCATTTGAATGCGCCATTAAGACTGAGCGCTATTCGTTTGAATTTTACACTACAACAAAATGGTCCACTGGACAAGCATTCCTTAATAACTTGACTAGTCTTTGACAACTGAGCAGTTGCGGACCGAGATGGGGGGGGGGGGGGAGTGTTTTTGTCTATGATATTATGTATGTGTATATCACTCGCCCAGATTGCAAGACTTTATGCTTCAAAACAGTTTCAAAACAATTCTTGGGGACCAAGCCCCTAGACGTCACTAGTTTGCATCAACGGAAACTGTAACTCCTCATTCAAAATTCCTGGGTCCGCCACTGCTGACTGTTTCGGAAATTGTTTTCGTCAGGTCTATTGCTTAAGGAATAGCTTACATATAGATTTTAGGCAAATCTAGTATTGGTTGTGTTTAATTTGAACTTATATTCATTCAACTGTAATATTTCAAACAATTCGAACCAGTGTCATAGATAAAAAAGTAAACTTACAATGTTCAATGCGACCTTATTAGATGGGTAGAAAAGTAGTGTCAAGAGGCTTTCACTTATATCAAAACGGTCAGTTCTGGTATGGTGGAGGATATTGCCATCTTTTTACGGCAAGCGGGCTGTCAAAACTTTCTCGCACTAAGATCCGGAAGAGTGGATTCAATCTAAGCTGTTAGACTCTCTCTCTCTCTCCCTCTCTCTGATGCGTCAGAGTGAATTCAATTCAAAACTGTTAGACTCTCCTCTCTCTCTCTCTCTCTCTCTCACACACACACACACACACTATATATTTTTCACACAATTATTATGAGCTGGTTCCTCTATTTCTAGAACGTATGTTTTGTTATGCGCGTTTTAAATATGCAGTGTTTTCTCCAGCTGTTAAAAACAGGGGGTGACCAATGACCCCCTACCCTGAAGTCATTCTTCAGTTTTAAGGGTCTTAAATAAGTGTTTTAATTTAAATTTGACAAAGAGAAAATCCGGTGTACCATAAGAAAGCCATTTTATTAAATATTGTTGTTTTACAGCGCCCTTTGATTGTCTGGATTAACTTGGCTTCGGGTCATCCAGTCTGTCAATTTTAAAAAAATTTTTATTTAAATAATAATAATAATAATATACAAAAATAATAATAATACAAACTGTTTCAGGTTTCTGGCCAATATTTTTATCGAAATATGTTTTTGTTTTCACTTAATTTTGTTCACAGCTAAAAAGTATATTACATAAAAAATGGTTGAAAACTTTATTAGCAATTTTAACATTAGTATTTGACATAGAATGGAATATTATTTATACATCAGTGTTACGTTAGTAGTTAAGAACTTCCATACTCCATTTGTGATCTAGAAAAAACATGGATGAATAGTAATAGCCAGTGATAAAAGTAGGCCAAACGAATACATCAACTCGACTGTCTCTCAAAATGTTTGTATTGGCGATGAGGTTTGACAAATAATAGGTAAATATACTTATTTTTATATTATTTGGTTTTGTTTTGTTTTGGTTATGTTAATGTCCTGTATCTTCTGGTTGCCATGGTGATTCTGACTGTAAAATAAGCCAATCGAATACACAAACTCGGCTATCTTTTATAACATTTGTATTGGTAAAAAGCTTTGAAAAATAATACACTTAATTTCTGTTCTTTGGTTTTTTTATTTGTTAATGTCCTGTATCTTCTGGTTGTCATGGTGATTCTGACTGTAAAGAAAGCCAACCGTATACAAAATCGGCTGTCTTTTATAAAATTTGTATTGGTTAAGAGGTTTAACCCATTAGTGGCAAGTATAAATATTTTATGTTTTGTTTTTTTTTTTTTAATTTTTGTTCTGTTATTGTCCTGTATCTTTTGGTTTCCATGGTAATTCTGACTGTAAAATAAGCCAATCGAATACAGCAACTCGACTGTCTTTGTCTTTAATAACATTTGTATTGGTAAAGAGGTTTTACCCATTATAGGCAAGTATAATTCAGTATTTCAATGTTTTTGGCTTTTTGTTTTTTTAATATCCTGTATCTCCTTGTTGCCATGGTGATTCTGACTGTAAATAGTCTGTAAACATCATATCCTGTCCAGGTGTGTAGTCTTTCCTTTTACCGATGTTTCTAAATGCCATGGGTACGTCTTTCAACTTTTGCTGATAATATCTCGTTAGATAGGAGTGGAAACACTTTTCTAGTGTCATTTCGTATGGACATAAATGGTGCAATTTCTTGTGGGCTGCAAGGAAGTTGCCTGAAAAAAGAGATGGCAATTGTGAAATGCTGGGATAATACATCATTATGTTTGATTTGGTGGAAAGAAATTCCTCTGTACCATCCATTCAAATTTGAAGACCTAACCATGACTAAAGAAAACTATTTTAAACAGTTCTGTGAGACATGTTTTGCAGAATTGAATAAAGAGGCGTACAAATAAAAACTAAACGTACTACTTAATGTCTAAATAACAATCCTAAAGCAAAGAAAAAATTAAAAACAAACGAATATACCAATCAACGCCTAAATTACAATCCCAAAGCAAATTGAAGTAAAACACGTGAATACGCATTTTTAAAGCCATTTACCACGGCCATTATCGCCTGCGTTCGTATTACGTAGTAGAGTTAGGGTTTTCATGAGTGACCACAATACAGTACAAGCGTGTCGAAAGTTTAACACAGAACTAACAAAAAGAAGCCATCGAGTGGCTAAGATATGGATAGTTAATGGCCGAAAAACTGCCAAATATCTATAACAGATGCCGAAAAGTTGTCGAGATTAAGGTGGCAAGGACAACCAGGACTAACAGTCCATTTGGTACTAATTTGCTATCTTAGTGTTAAACTTTCGACACGCCTGTACTGGATATGTGTCATGATTAGTTTGTGCTTATTTGTGTTGTCGTCTGCTCCACTGTACTCTGTCGTCTGCAAAGTGGAATCTGTCGTCTGCCAAGTAGATACGTTCTACAAGAACGTAGTGTTATGCGCATTATAATATACAGTCAAACCTGCCTATAAGGAACACCAAAGGGAATCAGTATAAATGGCCTTTGTGGACAGGTGACCCTTATACACATGTTCAAATACATGAATAAAGAACACTTGGGATAATATTTTACTGGCCTTTAAATACAATTGGTCCTTATATAGAGTTGGCCTTAAAGGCAGGTTTGACTGTATATTTAAACTTCAGAAGGAACCTAGGTCCAAAGCAGCGAAAACAAACTCGGATAGTAATATTTTCCTATTCAAAGTCAATATAGCATGTCTATACAGTCCTGTCGAAAGTTTAACAATAAGCTGACGAAAAGGAGTTGAAGATTTTCTGTCAAGTGGCTGAGATATAGATAGGTCGAAAAGCTGCTGAGAGATAGATGGCAGCTTCCGAGATAAAGATAGCTATTGGTCGAAAAGCTGCTGAGAGATAGATGGCAGCTTCCGAGATAAAGATAGCTATTGGGCGAAAAGCTGCTGAGAGATAGATGACAGCTTCCGAGATAAAGATAGCTATTGGGCGAAAAGCTGCTGAGAGATAGATGGCAGCTTCCGAGATAAAGATGCCTATTGGGCGAAAAGCTGCTGAGAGATAGATGACAGCTTCCGAGATAAAGATAGCTATTGGGGGAAAAGCTGCTGATAAATAGATTGCAGCTGCCGGGATAAAGATGGCTATTGGGCGAAAAGCTGCTGAGAGATAGATGGCAGCTTCCGAGATAAAGATGCCTATTGGGCGAAAAGCTGCTGAGAGATAGATGACAGCTTCCGAGATAAAGATAGCTATTGGGGGAAAAGCTGCTGATAAATAGATTGCAGCTGCCGGGATAAAGATGGCTGTTGGCGAAAAGCTGCTGAGAGATAGATAGCAACTGCTGAGATATATGTAGCTCATGAAGGGCCGATTTTGCGCTGATTCGTTAGCAAAGTGTTAAACTTTCGACAGATCTGTTCTGTATATTGATCGGTGATATTATGAAGCAGACGGCTAAAATTGGTGATAATCAGTTATATTAATGTCTGCAAGGAAACACAATAATATGGTTATTTTATTGCTTTACGGTTTATACCAGGTCCCGGTTTCACAATCATTCCTTAGCTAAGATTTTCCTTAACTTAAATTTAGCAAATTTTACTAATCACTTTTTGGAACTACTGATGAATATTTTTGTGAAAACTAAATCAAATGTTTTGATCTAGACTTGATCTTGAAAACGACACTTACTCCCAATATTCCAAAGTAATAGTGGTTTTAAAAATGGTGTTACTGTTAAAAATGTGACACCTGTTTAATGCTTTAACCGAATGGAAAAATAAAATATATACCTAATAAAGGTTATGTTCTTGGAATATCTTTTTTTCCAAAATGGAGCATATTTGGGATTTTTTCCAATAAGGTTCCTATCTTGCATCAAATCCATCTAGAGCTACCCACTTATACTGTACGCGTAATATAGCTCACACTTCTATTCTTAAGGTATAATTATGCCATATATCTATTCTTTATTTAGCCATAAGTTATAACTCATATGCAAAACATAATATTTGAATAAAAAGTATGAACAATAAATAAAATACATTCGTAAAAACAATAATAATATTCTCTTGGGAGGATTTACATAAAGAAATATTACATTATTCAGTGTTAATTATTGAAGATACATAATATGAAAAGTACATAATATTTATATGACATAAAATTTTCTTAATAACTCTGCTTCCAATGAATAGTTAGCTAAATTTCTTACTATGTAGTTTTTTATTTTGAATACTTAAAAGTTGAACTAACTTGAAAACAGATGGACGAACCCAGTAATATTGTATTATAAATTGATTACGAAACTTAAGGGCATACAAAAACAAAGTGATATATTACATATTATACCAGTTTTAATTTTACAGCACTAGACGGCCGTTTCGGAATACAATTCCTCATCAGTAGTGCTTGGACCAAAATTATGAAACCAAAATTATTTTGAAGATGTTGAAAAGCTTACCAAAGGGCCAAAATATATTTACCAAATTAAGCTAAGGAAATACTTTGCATGAGGGAGTATACCTTAGTTTTTGAGAAATTTCAAATTTTAACATGCATGAAATTTAGAGAATTATAGTATATTACTGACAATAATACGAAACTATTGCCTACTGAGTTGGTGATATCCTCGGGGCACCAGCCACCAGCAGAGATATCGGCTCAGGGGTTTAAATTACATATTATACCAGTTTTAATTTTACAGCACTAGACGGCCGTTTCGGAATACAATTCCTCATCAGTAGTGCTTGGACCAAAATTATGAAACCAAAATTATTTTGAAGATGTTGAAAAGCTTACCAAAGGGCCAAAATATATTTTACCAAATTAAGCTAAGGAAATACTTTGCATGAGGGAGTATACCTTAGTTTTTGAGAAATTTCAAATTTTAACATGCATGAAATTTAGAGAATTATAGTATATTACTGACAATAATACGAAACTATTGCCTACTGAGTTGGTGATATCCTCGGGGCACCAGCCACCAGCAGAGATATCGGCTCAGGGGTTTAAATTACATATTATACCAGTTTTAATTTTACAGCACTAGACGGCCGTTTCGGAATACAATTCCTCATCAGTAGTGCTTGGACCAAAATTATGAAACCAAAATTATTTTGAAGATGTTGAAAAGCTTACCAAAGGGCCAAAATATATTTTACCAAATTAAGCTAAGGAAATACTTTGCATGAGGGAGTATACCTTAGTTTTGAGAAATTTCAAATTTTAACATGCATGAAATTTAGAGAATTATAGTATATTACTGAAAATAATACGAAACTATTGCCTACTGAGTTGGTGATATCCTCGGGGCACCAGCCACCAGCAGAGATATCGGCTCAGGGGTTTAAATTACATATTATACCAGTTTTAATTTTACAGCACTAGACGGCCGTTTCGGAATACAATTCCTCATCAGTAGTGCTTGGACCAAAATTATGAAACCAAAATTATTTTGAAGATGTTGAAAAGCTTACCAAAGGGCCAAAATATATTTTACCAAATTAAGCTAAGGAAATACTTTGCATGAGGGAGTATACCTTAGTTTTTGAGAAATTTCAAATTTTAACATGCATGAAATTTAGAGAATTATAGTATATTACTGACAATAATACGAAACTATTGCCTACTGAGTTGGTGATATCCTCGGGGCACCAGCCACCAGCAGAGATATCGGCTCAGGGGTTTAAATTACATATTATACCAGTTTTAATTTTACAGCACTAGACGGCCGTTTCGGAATACAATTCCTCATCAGTAGTGCTTGGACCAAAATTATGAAACCAAAATTATTTTGAAGATGTTGAAAAGCTTACCAAAGGGCCAAAATATATTTTACCAAATTAAGCTAAGGAAATACTTTGCATGAGGGAGTATACCTTAGTTTTTGAGAAATTTCAAATTTTAACATGCATGAAATTTAGAGAATTATAGTATATTACTGACAATAATACGAAACTATTGCCTACTGAGTTGGTGATATCCTCGGGGCACCAGCCACCAGCAGAGATATCGGCTCAGGGGTTTAAATTACATATTATACCAGTTTTAATTTTACAGCACTAGACGGCCGTTTCGGAATACAATTCCTCATCAGTAGTGCTTGGACCAAAATTATGAAACCAAAATTATTTTGAAGATGTTGAAAAGCTTACCAAAGGGCCAAAATATATTTTACCAAATTAAGCTAAGGAAATACTTTGCATGAGGGAGTATACCTTAGTTTTGAGAAATTTCAAATTTTAACATGCATGAAATTTAGAGAATTATAGTATATTACTGAAAATAATACGAAACTATTGCCTACTGAGTTGGTGATATCCTCGGGGCACCAGCCACCAGCAGAGATATCGGCTCAGGGGTTTAAATTACATATTATACCAGTTTTAATTTTACAGCACTAGACGGCCGTTTCGGAATACAATTCCTCATCAGTAGTGCTTGGACCAAAATTATGAAACCAAAATTATTTTGAAGATGTTGAAAAGCTTACCAAAGGGCCAAAATATATTTTACCAAATTAAGCTAAGGAAATACTTGCATGAGGGAGTATACCTTAGTTTTTGAGAAATTTCAAATTTTAACATGCATGAAATTTAGAGAATTATAGTATATTACTGACAATAATACGAAACTATTGCCTACTGAGTTGGTGACATCCTCGGGGCACCAGCCACCAGCAGAGATATCGGCTCAGGGGTTTAAATTACATATTATACCAGTTTTAATTTTACAGCACTAGACGGCCGTTTCGGAATACAATTCCTTATCAGTAGTGCTGGACCAAAATTATGAAACCAAAATTATTTTGAAGATGTTGAAAAGCTTACCAAAGGGCCAAAATATATTTTACCAAATTAAGCTAAGGAAATACTTTGCATGAGGGAGTATACCTTAGTTTTTGAGAAATTTCAAATTTTAACATGCATGAAATTTAGAGAATTATAGTATATTACTGACAATAATACGAAACTATTGCCTACTGAGTTGGTGATATCCTCGGGGCACCAGCCACCAGCAGAGATATCGGCTCAGGGGTTTAAATTACATATTATACCAGTTTTAATTTTACAGCACTAGACGGCCGTTTCGGAATACAATTCCTCATCAGTAGTGCTTGGACCAAAATTATGAAACCAAAATTATTTTGAAGATGTTGAAAAGCTTACCAAAGGGCCAAAATATATTTTACCAAATTAAGCTAAGGAAATACTTTGCATGAGGGAGTATACCTTAGTTTTTGAGAAATTTCAAATTTTAACATGCATGAAATTTAGAGAATTATAGTATATTACTGACAATAATACGAAACTATTGCCTACTGAGTTGGTGATATCCTCGGGGCACCAGCCACCAGCAGAGATATCGGCTCAGGGGTTTAAATTACATATTATACCAGTTTTAATTTTACAGCACTAGACGGCCGTTTCGGAATACAATTCCTCATCAGTAGTGCTTGGACCAAAATTATGAAACCAAAATTATTTTGAAGATGTTGAAAAGCTTACCAAAGGGCCAAAATATATTTTACCAAATTAAGCTAAGGAAATACCTTGCATGAGGGAGTATACCTTAGTTTTTGAGAAATTTCAAATTTTAACATGCATGAAATTTAGAGAATTATAGTATATTACTGACAATAATACGAAACTATTGCCTACTGAGTTGGTGACATCCTCGGGGCACCAGCCACCAGCAGAGATATCGGCTCAGGGGTTTAAATTACATATTATACCAGTTTTAATTTTACAGCACTAGACGGCCGTTTCGGAATACAATTCCTCATCAGTAGTGCTTGGACCAAAATTATGAAACCAAAATTATTTTGAAGATGTTGAAAAGCTTACCAAAGGGCCAAAATATATTTTACCAAATTAAGCTAAGGAAATACTTTGCATGAGGGAGTATACCTTAGTTTTTGAGAAATTTCAAATTTTAACATGCATGAAATTTAGAGAATTATAGTATATTACTGACAATAATACGAAACTATTGCCTACTGAGTTGGTGATATCCTCGGGGCACCAGCCACCAGCAGAGATATCGGCTCAGGGGTTTAAATTACATATTATACCAGTTTTAATTTTACAGCACTAGACGGCCGTTTCGGAATACAATTCCTATCAGTAGTGCTTGGACCAAAATTATGAAACCAAAATTATTTTGAAGATGTTGAAAAGCTTACCAAAGGGCCAAAATATATTTTACCAAATTAAGCTAAGGAAATACTTTGCATGAGGGAGTATACCTTAGTTTTTGAGAAATTTCAAATTTTAACATGCATGAAATTTAGAGAATTATAGTATATTACTGACAATAATACGAAACTATTGCCTACTGAGTTGGTGATATCCTCGGGGCACCAGCCACCAGCAGAGATATCGGCTCAGGGGTTTAAATTACATATTATACCAGTTTTAATTTTACAGCACTAGACGGCCGTTTCGGAATACAATTCCTCATCAGTAGTGCTTGGACCAAAATTATGAAACCAAAATTATTTTGAAGATGTTGAAAAGCTTACCAAAGGGCCAAAATATATTTTACCAAATTAAGCTAAGGAAATACTTTGCATGAGGGAGTATACCTTAGTTTTTGAGAAATTTCAAATTTTAACATGCATGAAATTTAGAGAATTATAGTATATTACTGACAATAATACGAAACTATTGCCTACTGAGTTGGTGATATCCTCGGGGCACCAGCCACCAGCAGAGATATCGGCTCAGGGGTTTAAATTACATATTATACCAGTTTTAATTTTACAGCACTAGACGGCCGTTTCGGAATACAATTCCTCATCAGTAGTGCTTGGACCAAAATTATGAAACCAAAATTATTTTGAAGATGTTGAAAAGCTTACCAAAGGGCCAAAATATATTTTACCAAATTAAGCTAAGGAAATACTTTGCATGAGGGAGTATACCTTAGTTTTTGAGAAATTTCAAATTTTAACATGCATGAAATTTAGAGAATTATAGTATATTACTGACAATAATACGAAACTATTGCCTACTGAGTTGGTGATATCCTCGGGGCACCAGCCACCAGCAGAGATATCGGCTCAGGGGTTTAAATTACATATTATACCAGTTTTAATTTTACAGCACTAGACGGCCGTTTCGGAATACAATTCCTCATCAGTAGTGCTTGGACCAAAATTATGAAACCAAAATTATTTTGAAGATGTTGAAAAGCTTACCAAAGGGCCAAAATATATTTTACCAAATTAAGCTAAGGAAATACTTTGCATGAGGGAGTATACCTTAGTTTTTGAGAAATTTCAAATTTTAACATGCATGAAATTTAGAGAATTATAGTATATTACTGACAATAATACGAAACTATTGCCTACTGAGTTGGTGATATCCTCGGGGCACCAGCCACCAGCAGAGATATCGGCTCAGGGGTTTAAATTACATATTATACCAGTTTTAATTTTACAGCACTAGACGGCCGTTTCGGAATACAATTCCTCATCAGTAGTGCTTGGACCAAAATTATGAAACCAAAATTATTTTGAAGATGTTGAAAAGCTTACCAAAGGGCCAAAATATATTTTACCAAATTAAGCTAAGGAAATACTTTGCATGAGGGAGTATACCTTAGTTTTTGAGAAATTTCAAATTTTAACATGCATGAAATTTAGAGAATTATAGTATATTACTGACAATAATACGAAACTATTGCCTACTGAGTTGGTGATATCCTCGGGGCACCAGCCACCAGCAGAGATATCGGCTCAGGGGTTTAAATTACATATTATACCAGTTTTAATTTTACAGCACTAGACGGCCGTTTCGGAATACAATTCCTCATCAGTAGTGCTTGGACCAAAATTATGAAACCAAAATTATTTTGAAGATGTTGAAAAGCTTACCAAAGGGCCAAAATATATTTTACCAAATTAAGCTAAGGAAATACCTTGCATGAGGGAGTATACCTTAGTTTTTGAGAAATTTCAAATTTTAACATGCATGAAATTTAGAGAATTATAGTATATTACTGACAATAATACGAAACTATTGCCTACTGAGTTGGTGACATCCTCGGGGCACCAGCCACCAGCAGAGATATCGGCTCAGGGGTTTAAATTACATATTATACCAGTTTTAATTTTACAGCACTAGACGGCCGTTTCGGAATACAATTCCTTATCAGTAGTGCTTGGACCAAAATTATGAAACCAAAATTATTTTGAAGATGTTGAAAAGCTTACCAAAGGGCCAAAATATATTTTACCAAATTAAGCTAAGGAAATACTTTGCATGAGGGAGTATACCTTAGTTTTTGAGAAATTTCAAATTTTAACATGCATGAAATTTAGAGAATTATAGTATATTACTGACAATAATACGAAACTATTGCCTACTGAGTTGGTGATATCCTCGGGGCACCAGCCACCAGCAGAGATATCGGCTCAGGGGTTTAAATTACATATTATACCAGTTTTAATTTTACAGCACTAGACGGCCGTTTCGGAATACAATTCCTCATCAGTAGTGCTTGGACCAAAATTATGAAACCAAAATTATTTTGAAGATGTTGAAAAGCTTACCAAAGGGCCAAAATATATTTTACCAAATTAAGCTAAGGAAATACTTTGCATGAGGGAGTATACCTTAGTTTTTGAGAAATTTCAAATTTTAACATGCATGAAATTTAGAGAATTATAGTATATTACTGACAATAATACGAAACTATTGCCTACTGAGTTGGTGATATCCTCGGGGCACCAGCCACCAGCAGAGATATCGGCTCAGGGGTTTAAATTACATATTATACCAGTTTTAATTTTACAGCACTAGACGGCCGTTTCGGAATACAATTCCTCATCAGTAGTGCTTGGACCAAAATTATGAAACCAAAATTATTTTGAAGATGTTGAAAAGCTTACCAAAGGGCCAAAATATATTTTACCAAATTAAGCTAAGGAAATACTTTGCATGAGGGAGTATACCTTAGTTTTTGAGAAATTTCAAATTTTAACATGCATGAAATTTAGAGAATTATAGTATATTACTGACAATAATACGAAACTATTGCCTACTGAGTTGGTGATATCCTCGGGGCACCAGCCACCAGCAGAGATATCGGCTCAGGGGTTTAAATTACATATTATACCAGTTTTAATTTTACAGCACTAGACGGCCGTTTCGGAATACAATTCCTCATCAGTAGTGCTTGGACCAAAATTATGAAACCAAAATTATTTTGAAGATGTTGAAAAGCTTACCAAAGGGCCAAAATATATTTTACCAAATTAAGCTAAGGAAATACCTTGCATGAGGGAGTATACCTTAGTTTTTGAGAAATTTCAAATTTTAACATGCATGAAATTTAGAGAATTATAGTATATTACTGACAATAATACGAAACTATTGCCTACTGAGTTGGTGACATCCTCGGGGCACCAGCCACCAGCAGAGATATCGGCTCAGGGGTTTAAATTACATATTATACCAGTTTTAATTTTACAGCACTAGACGGCCGTTTCGGAATACAATTCCTTATCAGTAGTGCTTGGACCAAAATTATGAAACCAAAATTATTTTGAAGATGTTGAAAAGCTTACCAAAGGGCCAAAATATATTTTACCAAATTAAGCTAAGGAAATACTTTGCATGAGGGAGTATACCTTAGTTTTGAGAAATTTCAAATTTTAACATGCATGAAATTTAGAGAATTATAGTATATTACTGACAATAATACGAAACTATTGCCTACTGAGTTGGTGATATCCTCGGGGCACCAGCCACCAGCAGAGATATCGGCTCAGGGGTTTAAATTACATATTATACCAGTTTTAATTTTACAGCACTAGACGGCCGTTTCGGAATACAATTCCTATCAGTAGTGCTTGGACCAAAATTATGAAACCAAAATTATTTTGAAGATGTTGAAAAGCTTACCAAAGGGCCAAAATATATTTACCAAATTAAGCTAAGGAAATACTTTGCATGAGGGAGTATACCTTAGTTTTTGAGAAATTTCAAATTTTAACATGCATGAAATTTAGAGAATTATAGTATATTACTGACAATAATACGAAACTATTGCCTACTGAGTTGGTGATATCCTCGGGGCACCAGCCACCAGCAGAGATATCGGCTCAGGGGTTTAAATTACATATTATACCAGTTTTAATTTTACAGCACTAGACGGCCGTTTCGGAATACAATTCCTCATCAGTAGTGCTTGGACCAAAATTATGAAACCAAAATTATTTTGAAGATGTTGAAAAGCTTACCAAAGGGCCAAAATATATTTTACCAAATTAAGCTAAGGAAATACTTTGCATGAGGGAGTATACCTTAGTTTTTGAGAAATTTCAAATTTTAACATGCATGAAATTTAGAGAATTATAGTATATTACTGACAATAATACGAAACTATTGCCTACTGAGTTGGTGATATCCTCGGGGCACCAGCCACCAGCAGAGATATCGGCTCAGGGGTTTAAATTACATATTATACCAGTTTTAATTTTACAGCACTAGACGGCCGTTTCGGAATACAATTCCTCATCAGTAGTGCTTGGACCAAAATTATGAAACCAAAATTATTTTGAAGATGTTGAAAAGCTTACCAAAGGGCCAAAATATATTTTACCAAATTAAGCTAAGGAAATACTTTGCATGAGGGAGTATACCTTAGTTTTTGAGAAATTTCAAATTTTAACATGCATGAAATTTAGAGAATTATAGTATATTACTGACAATAATACGAAACTATTGCCTACTGAGTTGGTGATATCCTCGGGGCACCAGCCACCAGCAGAGATATCGGCTCAGGGGTTTAAATTACATATTATACCAGTTTTAATTTTACAGCACTAGACGGCCGTTTCGGAATACAATTCCTCATCAGTAGTGCTTGGACCAAAATTATGAAACCAAAATTATTTTGAAGATGTTGAAAAGCTTACCAAAGGGCCAAAATATATTTTACCAAATTAAGCTAAGGAAATACTTTGCATGAGGGAGTATACCTTAGTTTTTGAGAAATTTCAAATTTTAACATGCATGAAATTTAGAGAATTATAGTATATTACTGACAATAATACGAAACTATTGCCTACTGAGTTGGTGATATCCTCGGGGCACCAGCCACCAGCAGAGATATCGGCTCAGGGGTTTAAATTACATATTATACCAGTTTTAATTTTACAGCACTAGACGGCCGTTTCGGAATACAATTCCTCATCAGTAGTGCTTGGACCAAAATTATGAAACCAAAATTATTTTGAAGATGTTGAAAAGCTTACCAAAGGGCCAAAATATATTTTACCAAATTAAGCTAAGGAAATACTTTGCATGAGGGAGTATACCTTAGTTTTTGAGAAATTTCAAATTTTAACATGCATGAAATTTAGAGAATTATAGTATATTACTGAAATAATACGAAACTATTGCCTACTGAGTTGGTGATATCCTCGGGGCACCAGCCACCAGCAGAGATATCGGCTCAGGGGTTTAAATTACATATTATACCAGTTTTAATTTACAGCACTAGACGGCCGTTTCGGAATACAATTCCTCATCAGTAGTGCTTGGACCAAAATTATGAAACCAAAATTATTTTGAAGATGTTGAAAAGCTTACCAAAGGGCCAAAATATATTTTACCAAATTAAGCTAAGGAAATACTTGCATGAGGGAGTATACCTTAGTTTTGAGAAATTTCAAATTTTAACATGCATGAAATTTAGAGAATTATAGTATATTACTGACAATAATACGAAACTATTGCCTACTGAGTTGGTGACATCCTCGGGGCACCAGCCACCAGCAGAGATATCGGCTCAGGGGTTTAAATTACATATTATACCAGTTTTAATTTTACAGCACTAGACGGCCGTTTCGGAATACAATTCCTATCAGTAGTGCTTGGACCAAAATTATGAAACCAAAATTATTTTGAAGATGTTGAAAAGCTTACCAAAGGGCCAAAATATATTTTACCAAATTAAGCTAAGGAAATACTTTGCATGAGGGAGTATACCTTAGTTTTTGAGAAATTTCAAATTTTAACATGCATGAAATTTAGAGAATTATAGTATATTACTGACAATAATACGAAACTATTGCCTACTGAGTTGGTGATATCCTCGGGGCACCAGCCACCAGCAGAGATATCGGCTCAGGGGTTTAAATTACATATTATACCAGTTTTAATTTTACAGCACTAGACGGCCGTTTCGGAATACAATTCCTCATCAGTAGTGCTTGGAAAATTATGAAACCAAAATTATTTTGAAGATGTTGAAAAGCTTACCAAAGGGCCAAAATATATTTTACCAAATTAAGCTAAGGAAATACTTTGCATGAGGGAGTATACCTTAGTTTTTGAGAAATTTCAAATTTTAACATGCATGAAATTTAGAGAATTATAGTATATTACTGACAATAATACGAAACTATTGCCTACTGAGTTGGTGATATCCTCGGGGCACCAGCCACCAGCAGAGATATCGGCTCAGGGGTTTAAATTACATATTATACCAGTTTTAATTTTACAGCACTAGACGGCCGTTTCGGAATACAATTCCTCATCAGTAGTGCTTGGACCAAAATTATGAAACCAAAATTATTTTGAAGATGTTGAAAAGCTTACCAAAGGGCCAAAATATATTTTACCAAATTAAGCTAAGGAAATACTTTGCATGAGGGAGTATACCTTAGTTTTTGAGAAATTTCAAATTTTAACATGCATGAAATTTAGAGAATTATAGTATATTACTGACAATAATACCAAACTATTGCCTACTGAGTTGGTGATATCCTCGGGGCACCAGCCACCAGCAGAGATATCGGCTCAGGGGTTTAAATTACATATTATACCAGTTTTAATTTTACAGCACTAGACGGCCGTTTCGGAATACAATTCCTTATCAGTAGTGCTTGGACCAAAATTATGAAACCAAAATTATTTTGAAGATGTTGAAAAGCTTACCAAAGGGCCAAAATATATTTTACCAAATTAAGCTAAGGAAATACTTTGCATGAGGGAGTATACCTTAGTTTTTGAGAAATTTCAAATTTTAACATGCATGAAATTTAGAGAATTATAGTATATTACTGACAATAATACGAAACTATTGCCTACTGAGTTGGTGATATCCTCGGGGCACCAGCCACCAGCAGAGATATCGGCTCAGGGGTTTAAATTACATATTATACCAGTTTTAATTTTACAGCACTAGACGGCCGTTTCGGAATACAATTCCTCATCAGTAGTGCTTGGACCAAAATTATGAAACCAAAATTATTTTGAAGATGTTGAAAAGCTTACCAAAGGGCCAAAATATATTTTACCAAATTAAGCTAAGGAAATACTTTGCATGAGGGAGTATACCTTAGTTTTTGAGAAATTTCAAATTTTAACATGCATGAAATTTAGAGAATTATAGTATATTACTGACAATAATACGAAACTATTGCCTACTGAGTTGGTGATATCCTCGGGGCACCAGCCACCAGCAGAGATATCGGCTCAGGGGTTTAAATTACATATTATACCAGTTTTAATTTTACAGCACTAGACGGCCGTTTCGGAATACAATTCCTCATCAGTAGTGCTTGGACCAAAATTATGAAACCAAAATTATTTTGAAGATGTTGAAAAGCTTACCAAAGGGCCAAAATATATTTTACCAAATTAAGCTAAGGAAATACCTTGCATGAGGGAGTATACCTTAGTTTTTGAGAAATTTCAAATTTTAACATGCATGAAATTTAGAGAATTATAGTATATTACTGACAATAATACGAAACTATTGCCTACTGAGTTGGTGACATCCTCGGGCACCAGCCACCAGCAGAGATATCGGCTCAGGGGTTTAAATTACATATTATACCAGTTTTAATTTTACAGCACTAGACGGCCGTTTCGGAATACAATTCCTTATCAGTAGTGCTTGGACCAAAATTATGAAACCAAAATTATTTTGAAGATGTTGAAAAGCTTACCAAAGGGCCAAAATATATTTTACCAAATTAAGCTAAGGAAATACTTTGCATGAGGGAGTATACCTTAGTTTTTGAGAAATTTCAAATTTTAACATGCATGAAATTTAGAGAATTATAGTATATTACTGACAATAATACGAAACTATTGCCTACTGAGTTGGTGATATCCTCGGGGCACCAGCCACCAGCAGAGATATCGGCTCAGGGGTTTAAATTACATATTATACCAGTTTTAATTTTACAGCACTAGACGGCCGTTTCGGAATACAATTCCTCATCAGTAGTGCTTGGACCAAAATTATGAAACCAAAATTATTTTGAAGATGTTGAAAAGCTTACCAAAGGGCCAAAATATATTTTACCAAATTAAGCTAAGGAAATACTTTGCATGAGGGAGTATACCTTAGTTTTTGAGAAATTTCAAATTTTAACATGCATGAAATTTAGAGAATTATAGTATATTACTGAAAATAATACGAAACTATTGCCTACTGAGTTGGTGATATCCTCGGGGCACCAGCCACCAGCAGAGATATCGGCTCAGGGTTTAAATTACATATTATACCAGTTTTAATTTTACAGCACTAGACGGCCGTTTCGGAATACAATTCCTCATCAGTAGTGCTTGGACCAAAATTATGAAACCAAAATTATTTTGAAGATGTTGAAAAGCTTACCAAAGGGCCAAAATATATTTTACCAAATTAAGCTAAGGAAATACCTTGCATGAGGGAGTATACCTTAGTTTTTGAGAAATTTCAAATTTTAACATGCATGAAATTTAGAGAATTATAGTATATTACTGACAATAATACGAAACTATTGCCTACTGAGTTGGTGACATCCTCGGGGCACCAGCCACCAGCAGAGATATCGGCTCAGGGGTTTAAATTACATATTATACCAGTTTTAATTTTACAGCACTAGACGGCCGTTTCGGAATACAATTCCTTATCAGTAGTGCTTGGACCAAAATTATGAAACCAAAATTATTTTGAAGATGTTGAAAAGCTTACCAAAGGGCCAAAATATATTTTACCAAATTAAGCTAAGGAAATACTTTGCATGAGGGAGTATACCTTAGTTTTTGAGAAATTTCAAATTTAACATGCATGAAATTTAGAGAATTATAGTATATTACTGACAATAATACGAAACTATTGCCTACTGAGTTGGTGATATCCTCGGGGCACCAGCCACCAGCAGAGATATCGGCTCAGGGGTTTAAATTACATATTATACCAGTTTTAATTTTACAGCACTAGACGGCCGTTTCGGAATACAATTCCTCATCAGTAGTGCTTGGACCAAAATTATGAAACCAAAATTATTTTGAAGATGTTGAAAAGCTTACCAAAGGGCCAAAATATATTTTACCAAATTAAGCTAAGGAAATACTTTGCATGAGGGAGTATACCTTAGTTTTTGAGAAATTTCAAATTTTAACATGCATGAAATTTAGAGAATTATAGTATATTACTGAAAATAATACGAAACTATTGCCTACTGAGTTGGTGATATCCTCGGGGCACCAGCCACCAGCAGAGATATCGGCTCAGGGGTTTAAATTACATATTATACCAGTTTTAATTTTACAGCACTAGACGGCCGTTTCGGAATACAATTCCTCATCAGTAGTGCTTGGACCAAAATTATGAAACCAAAATTATTTTGAAGATGTTGAAAAGCTTACCAAAGTAAATATTTTGCACGAGGGAGTATACATTAATTTTGAGGAATTTCAAATTTAACTTGCAGCAAAATTAGACAATAGTTTATTTCTGACACTAACACACAAGTAACAGCATTGAAGGATAAAAAACTAAGAAATAGATCGTGAATTAGAGAAAACAATGTATTCTGTATTTTGACCTTTTTTATATTAACAATAAAGAGCTGGGTTCACTAACTGGCAAAATTGGCCCTGTTTCAAATATTTTTGATACTTGTGCTACAAAATACTAATAATGAATACTCTACAAAACAACAATAAAAAATCTTTAAAATGCACTGGTTTGGTTGCTATGGCAACATTTCTACGTGTACCAAAAATGACATTTACAAACGGCCTCATTATGTGGTTAGGGGATCGATTCCATGGAAAATATTCATATACGTTAAAAGATAAATTAAAATACTTAAATGAAAAATGTGATATTATTATTCAGTTCGGTATTTTAGATTTCTATATTTTTAGGGCAATATTAACTCTATACCAACATAATTCCATTAAAAATAAATGTTTGATAAATATCGTAAATTGGGAAAACTAATTTCCCTATATTTTGTATTTTGCACTTTTTATTAGTTTAACATATGCCTGCTTTTCTATCAATAGCATTACATGCAAAGATACATTATGATAAACTCGTAAATTAAAAGACACCCCCGATTACCCTACATTTTAGATTTTGACCGGTTATTGTACTGTTGTATACTGTTACGTTTGTAAATGATCTATTTTTTATTGTTTACTAAATTAGCTTGAGGGACAGTGTATATTCCGTACACAATAATTAATTTGCTAAATTAATTAAAGGTGATAACTACATAATAGTTACACCGGACAATATATTATATTTATATATTGATTTATTAGCGACCAGCCTACACGCCACTTAACTGATTACGGACCCACATCATACTTCATTATTGCTTTGTTAGTTAATTTGGATACAGTTCATACAGCACGTAAATGACACATAAACAATTAACAACATGTACCCTCTATATTTTCCGGACGCAGTTCATACGGTACGATAATGGGACACTGAATTAATTATATATGCCCTCTACATTTTAAGGGACATATGTACCATCATATTCTTCTCTGTAATAGAAAATCCATCATTCCAACATGACAGAAGGTCATGGGTTCGAATCCCGGCTAGATCATTCTCGCTTGGCACTCGATGTAAAGAGGAAAGAATATCGGCTGGTTCACACGGTGTCAGTATTATGTGACTGAGGCATGCTTATCTCTGTGGGGTAGTACGTTAATGCCAACCCGAGTGCGCGTTAGAAATACTCGCACATCACACACAGCCTGTTCTTAAATTAATCTCACTCTCGTCGCGAATTGCTACAAAAATGCTGATGCGACGATAAACAACATAACAACAACACCAACAACAAGCATTACATCTTAATCAGATGGTTAGCGATCATAGCGTGATCTCTACAGCAGATAAGTTATATGTTTCCTACTGCAACTTTATCATATACATGTACCCACTTACAATTTAACCCCCCCCCCCCCAATAGTAAATCTCTCCCGTCAATATTACGTCAAACAAAAGATGTCAACTTTTACGCAAATTAAATAAAATAACATAAAGCAATAGTTAAATAGATTTTAGCAACTGCTCGGTGTGTCTTAAAATCGGTAAAATATTGGCATTTTTGCCATTCGTTCTCTGGAAAGGAGAACAAATACAGCACAGTGGTGTCGACACTTTACTTACAAGTGCAAAATCGGCAGGTCATCTCGTCCCCTCGTGAGCTAAAGATATCTCGACAACTGCGCATCCTATCTATCTCTCGGTAGTATTTCGTTACTAGTTATCTATCTCTCGGTAGTTTTTCGTCACTAGTATATCTATAACTCGGTCACTTGGCAGAAATGCTTCAAATCCTTTTTTGTTAACTCCATGTTAAACTTTTGACAGATCTATATGTATTTGACATTAGACAACAAAACCAAAAACATGACACAATACAAGTTAATTATAATACAGCTTTAAAGAAAACATGCTGTCACAGTAAGGATAGCGTTTTTCTATGTTACTTGTAATGTAAATTGACTCCAATAAAACATAAAATTTAAACAGGAAGTTGTTGGGAAATCACTACTTTTGGTGATTTATAACCATTTGTATTTAAAACAAAAATTTAACTCAAAAATCCCACAGAAAAATGTTTAATACCTGGCAAATTAAGGTAATCAAGTGAGTTTCTATGCGGAAAGTGAGACCGGGTGCTCCGAAAGTGTTAAGCTAGCCACGTTTTCTAAAGATCATAACTTGTTTTCACAGCTTTATGTTTTAATGAATGTTCAACAAAACATTTTATTCTAGGAGCAAAGTTCATATGAGAGAAAGCTGTAAATGAAAAGAAGGGAGTTGAATAATGGTGTTTAACGTCCTAGTCAAAAATATTTCACTTATATCGAGATATCGACAGCTGTAGGCGAAGGTGAAGAAATTTTCCCTGTGCGGCGAAAGAGAAAACGCCGATATCTTCAACAAATATGGGATTAAGTTCATCGTCAGCATCAGAACATAAACATTCCATTCTCAAACTCCATATTGAATAAAATTGGATTTGACCTAATTTTGTTTGCTAATTGTAGCTATATTTTGACACTTGAAGATCAGTCGTATCTTTTATTTCAAGATTACTAGGGTATAGAATTAACATAATCTTCAAATTAAGAATTATTAAGAGAGAGCGAGCGAGAGAGAGAGAGAGAGAGAGAGAGAGAGAGAGAGAGTACGCGCCATCTTTATTTTTTGTATATTTGTATGTTAAGTATTTTTCGAAGATCTTTTATCCAGATTTTACGAGGTTATGCTTCGTTTCAAAAAAAAAATACATCTGCAATCAATGGTGCACAATTTTTTTCCATTGGTATACCGATTGTTTGTTGGGAATCTACATTACCAAACAAAATATATGTGGGTTATAGAAAACTCAATATGACGTCTCTGTATACGAAATTATCTTGCATATATTTGACGTCCAATTTTCTTTTATCCTTAGGAACGTTATATATTGTACAACTGAACACGTTGCTTGCAACAAATTTGCTGACTCGGGGATTTTGCATTCTATTGTTTATAAGTATGTTTTCTGCGTCCAAGTTATTTCTGAATATATTTGACGTCCAACAGTTCCTTCACAATTTTTATTTTGCACGTGGAGGGTGTAGCTGGCTACATATATGGTGCTTACCGTTCTGGGACAGAAGTTGTCAATTCGCTGGTTGAAGTTCACGTGTTTTACTAATTTATCAGTTTTTACTTTTGTGATTTTGATTTAAACATTGACAGTTATTTTGTGTTTGATAGTTCCATGTTCCTTTCACACAATTTTATTACACACGTGGCGGGTGTAGCTAGCAAAACAGGAGGTGCTTACCCTTTTGGAGCACCCGGCCTCACTTCCCTGGTGGAGGTTCACGTGTCTTACCTAACTTGTCAGTTCCAAAGTTTTTACTTTGCTTCTGGATTGTGATTCGGACATGGATTATTATGTTTTTTTATTCTACATGATCATTCATATATTCCAATATTTTGGGACAAAGAGAGATAATTCTTATTAATTAACCGACCAATGTTCAAATGTCGAATAATTGTTGTTCAATTTCAGTGAAGATGCAAGCACTTGTCCGAATGTTTCGAATCTATAAGTTATAAACATTTGAATGAATTTCATTTTAAAATTGAAATATTACTGAAATACCGCATTTACCTTGTGGATAATGTCAAAAATGTGACTGTTTGTGATAAAAAAAAAAAAAAAAAAAAAAAAAAAAAAAACATACTAATCCATGTCCAGATCACAATCCAAAAGCAAAGTAAAAACTTTGAAACTTACAAGTTAGGTTAGACACGTTAACTTCCACCTGGGAAGTGAAATCTAATTTGTGTAATCAATTTGAGTGAAAGGAATATGAAACTATAGAGCCATCAAACTTATTAAAAATACCGCGATGACAGCTATAAAGCTTTTTGATGGCCCTGATAAGCCTACTGTATTTCCGCAAATTCAGTGCACATGGAAATGCAAGAAAAAAGTATTTTTTTCTAACAAACTCACAAAAAATTGTCAAAATGGAATACAAAATATACTGACCTAATAGGAAAAAATATTTTTCATTCATAAAAAAGTGAACATTATTCTGTACATAGATCAATTTTTTAACTTTTTGACAAAACAACAAATATGACTATGTCAAAATTATCCCTTGTATACCTTGTTACTCGAAACAACTATGAATGTTATGTCATAATTGAAATATTCATGATGATCACACCTTGAAAAAACCCGAACAACAATGACCTACCTGATTCTAAATATCTTGATGTAACTTTGAATGAGGCCCAATTGTGTATAAACTTGATCAAATTTCCATAATTTTCGCAAAATTTTTCTATGTACAGGAGAACTAAACGGTAATGTTTTTAATTAAAAATATAATTTGGTTAGGTCAGTGCATTTTAAATGCATGTTATTAATAGTTTAATAGAAACATTTTCAATTAAAAGAAATAAATAATAAAAAACCATGTGCACTCAATTTATGGAAATACAGTAGACTTGCAATATCTGGTGGTCAACAATTTATTTGTAAGAATTTTGCTTCTTTGTATAAAGTTCCCGTATTGGGAAAAAACTCTATCTCTTAAACAGTTATCTAGTAGTTTCTGGCCCGTCAAGCTTTTTCAGATAATAACTGTTATTATTTCATGGGAGATTCTAAACGAAAATTAGTTAATCCTTTTCGAGATTATCAGAAATATAAAAATATATTAAATATATAAGTCGAATCAGTCAGTCAAAAATTTATTCTGAATTAAAAACAAACAAACCAGTCCATATTCAAATCAGAAAAAATAAAAATAAATAAATAAATAAATAAATAAATAAATAAATAAATAAATAAAATAAAATTTAAAAAAAAAGAATAAAAAAATCAAAGAGTCTGGCGCCTTTAAATGAATAAGTGAACTATCACCAGAGAAGTGAGGCCGGGTGTTCCGGAACCCCTTCTATTTAAAATTACTTCTATATATCTTACCCAGCTCAACATCAATAGACAGGTTACTATCCAACATTTCCACTTTTACGTTGTAAGCTACTGGAATATAAACTGATTCCACAGTTATCATTAGCATAACAATCAACTCTCTTCTTTTTATAAACATTTTAGTTCCAGAGATTTGTTTCAATCAAAAAATATTTTGTTGAATTAATTAAAAAAATATCAAAATATGTAATAAAAGTTTACAAAACTATCTTATCTTAAAAATACATTTTTGTATTTTAAAAACTATCCGAATCTCCAAAGCTGTCGGAATTTCTAAAATATTAATTTGAACATAGAAGCGATTTCCTGATGATATACATATGTCCTTATAACGCATGAAATCAAGAAATTGCATAATTTTTGTAGCTTTTATACCAGATGAACATTTCTAGTTTTAATTGAAGAGATTTTAATAGCCTCAAAGCTATCTAAATATAAATTGTGTGTGGTATCATGTACCAACTCGCTAGTATTATTTAATATTTGTTCTATTTACAAGCGTCATTCGAGATAAATCACTGATTTGCATAAAAAATAAAATGGCTTTTGGCATGGTAAGGTACCATGTGTTGAAGATAATTTTCTATCATTAATATGCCTGGTTTTATAAAATACATTTTAAAACCACGGATATGTGTTCATTTGGGAATAAAGTTTGCAGTCAAATATAGATTTACACTCCTTCATAAAGATTTTAAAGAAATCAGTTTATATATAACATTATAATATTAATATAACATACCCTGCAGTAAAACAAGGAGTTTCCATTAAAATTATTCTTCTCTTCTAATAAAAAATTGACATAACGCCTCCCTACCTGTTTCCATAAGTTTTTGCAGCGTAATTTACCACAAAATCTTTTTACTTAATATCTTTCATTTCCTGCAATCAAAAACAAACATACTAAACCATATCCAAATCACAATCAAAGCAAAGCAAAAACTTTAGTTTCCAGCCCTTATTAAGTTATACATAGATGTCCCTCTTACAAGGGCGCCCTTTACAGACAGGTTTCACGGTATACAATACCAGATTTTATATATCATTGTGAACTTTTTTGTGGAACTAATAAACTAACTTTGAAAACAAGAATTATGTTGTTGGGAGCCTTATCAGCTGGGAAAATAACGTACAAAAATGTACTTGTTATGTATGTCTTTGAGGATGGTTGAAATTCCAAGATCCCTGAGCACTGAAGAAAGTTTACAACAAACATTCCCTTTAAGTATAGCAGGACCTCATCCGACTACAAAAATCCCTTCTTCTAGTCGGATGACGTACATTTATAAAGCTGCACATCTTCCAATTTAGCACAACGTCCAGCATACTTTGGAATCCATAATAATTCTGATATTCTGTTCCCAAGTAAAAGGTTGAACCTAACTGTATTTAGAACCTTTTGAAAGTGCACATCTCAATTAAGTGTTCTTATTTACATTGGATTCGCCAGTTATAAAAAGATACGACTGATCTTCACGTTCTGCTTATTCTTGATGTTTAGAATTATGATCCCAGGGTTATCAAGGCCCTCTAAATAGTTTATGGCCATAATCACAAAATTGTTGATAAGTATGATGTTTCTGTGTCCTTGGTTACCCTGGATATATTTGACTTCCATAGTTCAATGTTCCTCTCACTCTCAATTTTGATTAAGCACTTGCCGGTTGTAGCTAGCTATACTGAAGGTGTTTACCTTTCTAGAGCACCAGGCTTCTCATTCCTAGTGGAAGTTAACCTGTTTAACCTAATTTGTCAGTTTCAAAGTTTTTAATTCGATTTGGGATTGTTATTTAGAAACGAATAAGTATGTGTTTTTATATATTTGACGCCCGGTAGTTCATTTTCTTTTAAATCCGAACTATTTTCATTTCAAACATATACGAGGGGGCTTAATTAACTTGTTTGACTTGCCAATTCCAACTTTGTTTTTTTTTGAGTTGTGTTTAAACATGGATCGTTATATTGTGATTTTTTATTTTATATGATCAATTACAATATATACATGGATAAATACTTAAAAGCTGACCGCTATCAATATACCTTCAGTTCTCTACCTCGGTAAAAAAAGTAAATGAAAATGTGGCCTCTAAAACCGTTGATGACCTGTAAACAGGATAATCACTCAATGAATTAATGTAAATAAAATTAAATATGATATTTAAAAATTTGAAAAGCAATATGCTTATTTAAGTCGAATTTCCAAGTCAGCAGTAAACAGAACTAGAAATAAGAATTTTTAAACACGAAGTTTAATTAGACCAGTTTTCTTTACTGACATATTGTTCTTTCTGGCAATGTTGGTCCTCTGAAAGATATTCTTATTATATTTCAAATGAAAAACAAACATACTAATCCTTACCGAATAAAATATATTCCTCACTTATGAGATACAGGAACTCTGTACTTTCTGCAATTCTCAATGACATACAAAGCAATTATGATGTTATTTCAACTGGTATTTTCATATGTAAGAGATTATACCTTGAATGAACTATTAAGAGGTTTTGTTTAGATAGTATAACGGGGAATCCTACATATTACTAGAATTAACGTTACCAAAGATCAAATTCTTTTTCAACAATTGGGAATTGCTTGAGTCTTACTATCAATCTTAAAGAGGAAGAACTTGGCCTTCCTTATTTGTATTAATATCTAAATTTTACTAAAACCCATACAAGAAAATGTCCTCTAAATGTACTAATAAATAATTACCAGTAATTTTAATACAAAATTGACAGTCGTCAAAGATAATCTTTAGTATTATTGAGATAAAGTATATTCTGGCATTGAGGCCACGGTGACCTAATGAATAAGATATTAGTATACAAATCCAGAGTCTCTCAGCGCTGTGTTAGAGTCCCAATCAGACCACATGTGAGAAAGTGAATTTTCCTTGCCGTTGACTTTTACTTGTTCACTCGGTGTCAGTATAATGTGACTGGGGGAGTGGTACGCTTGTATGTGGCGTACTGACTCGGTGAGCTAGCACCTTAACGTCGTCCTGAGTGCATGCATGAAATTGTTCCTCGATTAATACATAAAGATTAATAAAGTAGTTCTCGTCGCGAATAGCTGAAAAATTGCTGATGCAGCGTTAAGAACATTCAACAATAACACCATCTATTCTAACCTCAACCAAAATGAGTATTCTAAAAAGTTTAAATAATTACTTGAACATCCTGTTTCTAATACTTTATCTGGTGTACAAAGTATACAGTCTTTTAAATTTTGCTACTCTTTACATCCCTAACCCTCATTCTAAATTGAAATAAAAAACAAACATACTAATCAATGTCCGAATCACAATACAGAAGCAAAGTAAAAACTTTGGAACTGACAAGTTAGGTTATACACGTGAACTTCCACCAGGGAAGTGACGCTGGGTGCTCCGGAAGGTATGCACCTCCTGTTTGGGTAGCTAGTCCCCGTAACGTGTGTAATCAAAATTGAACTATGGGACGTCAAATATATCCATGGCAAATAGTCTTCTTGTCATTCTTTTTCAAAAACGGTAAGCCTAGACATAAATATCTAGTTCTTAACAGGAATTCTGGTTATTTTGTCAAGCACCATATAGATTTTAAACAGAATTACTGAAGACGCCATCAACAAAATGTGATAATATAATTTTCTAACAAAGAGGTCGTAAACCAATGGACACATATTTCGTCCTACATGTATAAAAAAAACATAAAAATACATTCTTTAAATAACATATTGTGTCGGTGTTTATTTTATAATACTTAAAGAGTATGCTACATCCAATATTTATAGGCAGGACCACAGCTATACACGCAGCTTTACAACGTTTTTTTTACACTTGTACATGTACACTTGAAAGTAATAATTTCACTTTTGCTGCAAATTTTCAAATTGATAGTCTGAAAAGTCTTTTGCCATGCAATGTTACACTGGTTATCAAATTAATTCGTAGAAATACATAAACATCATATATACATTCTGGTTTGTGAAAGAGTGGGGTAATGGTGTTTAACGCTCCAGTGAAGATTCTTTTACTTATATCGAGGCGGTGATTTGTGTAAGAAATAATTTTTAAAAGATCACAAAAAGAATCAGAAAACTGAAGCTCGCAAATTAACGCCAAACTTTTAACATCGGGTGCCTCTGAACTCTTTAGATAAAATGTTATATATATACGAACCATACTTCATTATTACACATGGTTCACTGACACAACTATGTAATATTTCAAGAAAGGTTGGATTACCATGTACTATTTATAATAAAACCGAGTTTTGACGCCTAAAGGTGTTTCAATAAAGGATACGTGACAGCACATTTCAGTGTTGTAATGGCAGTAATCGTATCAGTAATACCGTAATTCAATCTTATGTTTATGATTAATATGATGTACTTTACCAAATAGGCTTCAATATCTAATAAAAAAGCTTTATGTACGTTCATATATTTCCGAAACTGCCTGTTTTGATTGTGAAAATTGAAAACGAATTGACTCGCTAGAAAATAGTATTTGACTTATTATCATTCCTTCAGACTTTTTGGTTTCATTCATGTTTTGAAAAGTGAATATCATTTTAGTTTTAATGGCATAAGAGTTTTTGGTACACAACATCTGGTAATATTTTTCCCACAAACAATCAGTATACCGATAGGCACAAATTGTGCAACATTGCTTGTCGATTTGTTTCTTATTCGTATGAAGCAGAATTTATACAGAACCTTGTTACATCTGGATTAAATCATTAAACTCCATATACAGATTTATGGATGGCGTTCTCTTTATTGATTATCTTAATTATGCAGATTATGTGGATGCTACCAATCCCAGTGTGCTTGAAATGGAAGACACGACTGATTCTTCAAGTTAAGCTTGTTTTTTAAACTTACTTAGTATACCTCAATTATGACGCCAACGAAAGACAGCATTTGAAGCTGTATGACGTATGTTGATATGTACTTGTATAATGTATCCGAATTATCTTAATATGTTTGACATCTCGTAGCTCAATGGTCCCTTTATTTTCCTTTCATCTAGAAACGAGAGGTGTTGGCTCTTCCGGGCTATTCGGGTCACTTCCCATGTGTTTTACCTAATATGGCCGCTTATCTTTATTTTTTCGATTGTGGTTTTAACATGGATTGGTACGTCTGTAGTTTATGGCTACATATACCAAGTAAACATTTACAATACATAAGTGGATAAATACTAAAATTCTAAACATAGAAAATGACATATTATACCAGTTTTAATTTAACAGCGCTAGGCGACTGTTTCGGAATACAATTCCTCATCAGTAGTGCATGGACTAAAATTATGAAACCAAAACTTTTTTCCCAAGATGTTGAAAAGAAACCCAACTTGGGACCAAATTGTATTTTACCAAAATCAGCTAAGCAAATACTTTGCATGAGGGATTATATCTTTGTTTTTGATGAATCTACATATATCAATAAGCAAATTACACAATTAATTTTCCTGCTACTCTGACCACTACCAATATATCGTCAGTTCTTTATGTCGATAAGAAAGTAAATGAAATTGCGGTATCTAAAATTGCAGATGATGATCTGTAAGTTAGACATGACAATCAATCAATACGAATGATTTACATGAATACCTTCGGTTCACATGGAAATGTATGATTCACTAACCTTTGGTTGTGCTCAACACAACCGAAATAGAGCGTGATCTTATATATAGTCTTATATAGCACAAACTCCTCGCGTGACAACATGATCTTTCAAATGATGCCAAAAGCTTCAATAAAATATATGGGCAAATGTCAAAATGACTTTTTTGCGCCTCCACGTAGGACAAATACGGTTATGCGACAATATGCAAATAAGAATACAGAAAAGAATATCACACAAACCGTTAATATCATATATGTCATATAATTAGATAAGATATATATATACATACAGTAGAGAGAAATAGAAAAATTAAAGAATTTAGAATAATGCATAGTGAAATCCATATCATATGCCATATCTGAGACCGAGTTTTATTCTGTTTATCATATACTTTAAAAAAAAATAATTTATTACTGACATTTGCCTTAAATATGACAAATATATATATATATATATATATATATATATATATATATATTACTACGAACCTTCGTAAGGCCTTTTGATGCTGCCAATGCTTTTAATTGTATAGTGCTTAAATCTATTTGTTTCCGAGTAGCCTGTCTGATATCAAATCAGAACTGTGATACGGATTTTCCGACCGGGCACGTGTGGTCGGCGATATGGATGACGTCATTTTAGCAGTATCAAAGTATGCAGAAACTACGTAATTACTACAAAGTATATGATAAAGAGAAGAAATACGGGGGTATTTAAGAGGAGTAACGATTAGATCCACATTTTAAAAACGTGGTTTACTGCTTTACATTGTTTGTTTTGCATCTATATACATTATATAGGCAAACAAATTTGACCTGTCCGCTTGACCTTTCATTTAAATATTTATCATTGACCAAGTACATCTGTATGCAGGGAACATAGGTATTTATTTTGTATACATCGTGAGATATTTTCACCTCATAGAATACACCTGTGCACCTTGTATATATTGACTTGGATCTTAACATACCCATTTATTTGGTGGACTCTCCTGTATGAATATTCCTAGTATAAGGTCAAACGGACAGGTCAATGTTGTTTACCTATACATCTGAATTATTAATCTTTAGCCAGTCACAATTTAACAATACACTTGTATAATTATTGTGATATCAATGCCCACAGGTTTTAATATTTTGTTCTATTTTTCCTGTTCTTTTTCCGATATTCCGAAATCCCATGGGTCTTTTCCTTAACATCTGGTGCCAATATCGTTTCAGAATAGCATGGAAACATTCTTCTGGTGATAGTTTCTTTGAACAAAGATGACTGCGCTTTTGTCTACTGTCAAGGGGTGACTCTGAAAATAAGTTTTATAAAATTTGTGGTTTTTATTGCATAAAATCTATTTCGGGATTACATTTATTCAGAAAAAACTTTCGTATATGTATTTTCTCTCTATCAGTACTTCTCAACTTGTAAAACTAGGAAAATCTACTTGTGGCTTGCCTTGCTTTGGAATGCATTTGGCCATATTGAAGATTTCACAGTGACTGGCTAGATTAACAATCGAATTGGGCTACTTTATAAAACTTTTTTGGTTTATATTATAACTATTTTCATATAAGATCTTTCCTACATAGCATTCGTTTGGATAGTCGTGCCAATATATTTTACGTCTTTATAGTTTGTCGACACATTATTTCACTTCAATCTTTTTGATTTCACTTCTAACTTTCTGCGAGAGCACCCGGACTCACTTACTGTTGGAAGTATTTAAATGAAGTTTCCAATTTTCAAAGTTTTTCTTTGCTTTTGGGATTTAAATCGATTTGGGTGATTTTGATTTTAATATGTTAAAAGAAGAAAACTTTTTCTTACCTATTGTTCTTTCTGGCAGTGTTGGTCTTCTGGAAGGCACCTTAGTTACAATGGAGTCAACAGTTACTCTCGACATCATGACATCGTGTTCTATAGGTGTACTTGATGCTGTAGTTACCTTGGAAACAATTTCTACAGGAACTAACCACATTATAAATATGGTAGACAGAGTTTGATAGAACATTTTGCGGTTACTTGTACAGATTTTAATAATAAGGAATATCGGGCCTGGCCCACGGTTTTATACACGTTCAAGGCATGCGCAGTTCTGGAAAGCGTGGTGAGAAATATGATTCATAGAATAAGTCATTTGATAGGCTGTAAATGTGTAAAAGTTACTTACATTTCTATATAAGTGTAATGTAACATTGAACTTGAACTTGAATTAATTTGTTAATGATATAATCCATACAGCTTTATTTTCTAAATTCTAAATTATAGTTCAAAGACGAAAGGGCTCTCAGTGATAAACCATCCTCAGCACTCAGGGACCCTGAGATTTATTTCTACAATCTTCATAGGCATACGTAACAAATATGTTGTTGCCCCTGTGATAAAACTTCTAGCAACATGATTCCACATTAAATGGCTTATTAAAAGTTTAGTAATTCCAAGCCTCCAACATATAAGCATCCCTGAGTATATCACAAACCCACAAGACAAAACTTTTGTATTATCAGATATACACTACATTCATTGTCTACATTTGCTCTGATTAAATTCAGAATACCCTAAAAAAACTAAAGTATACTCTTTCTTGCAATGTATTTCTTTAGCCCTTGGTTAGATATTTTGATCCTTTGGATACTTTTTCAACCTTTACAAATGTTTGTCCAAGCACTACTGATGAGGAATTATATTCTAAAACGGTCGTCTAGTGCTGTAACATTAACACTGGTATAACATGTTACATTTTATGTTAATTTTGATTACACACGTGGCGGGTGTAGCTAGCTAAACAGGGGGCGCTTACCCTTCCGGAGCACCCGGCCTCACTTACCTGGTTAAAGTTTACGTGTCTATCCTGACTTGTCAGTTTTAAAGTTTTTACTTTGCTTGTGTTTTGATTTTTATTACATGTCACAACTAATTTGACTAAAGATAAAATTATTTCCAACTATGAGTGAGTTCGTGGGTCTTTCGGTCTACAAAAGCAAGAACTTGACCTTCCTTACTTGCATTGAATTCTAATTATAAACAAAATGTTAGGGGTTGTCAGAGACAACATATGTGTTGTATTTTTGGCAATATGATTTTCAAACAAAAAAGACTAACGGGCACAAACTTCCTTTACATTAAATCTATATATCAGCTGAACATGTGATTACTGGTGATCTCAATATAATAGAGAACGTTAAATAAGGCAAGAAGCCTTCTTTAAAAGGTCCTAAATACAGGGAAGCTCAATCTTTTATTTGCCAACAGAATTTCAGAATAATTATGGATACTGTTAAAGAGTGTGCGACATCAGAAATTTTTCAGCATGTCATAGCTATACAATTGTATACTAAGAGGTAAAATGTAACTATTTTAGGTAATAATTTAGGTGAATTTCGGTTGTCCCCTCATGGTGCCACTTTTGCTGTATATTTTTCAAAATTTCAACTATGGGAACTTTGTACAACGAAGCAGGCTGCTTGCAAAAAAATAGTTGACGTAGGGATATTGCAGCCCGGGCTTATCAAGGCTTTCAAAATGTTTTATGGCCGTCATCACAGTATTGTTGATAAGTGTGATGTCTCAGTGTCCAGAATTGCCCTGGATATATTTGACGTCCCATATATCCATTTTCCTTTCACCTAATTTTTATTAAACACGTGCCCGGTGTAGCTAGCTAAACAGGAAGTACTTACCCTCCCGGAGCGCCCGGCCTCAATTTCCCTGGTGAAGGTCAACGTGTCTAACCTAACTTGTCAGTTTTTACTTTGCTTCTGTATTGTGATTCGGGCATGGGTAAGTACGTTTGTTTTTGATTGAAAGAACAAGCTGGCAAGGTCATTTTTGTCATGTGCTGATACACAATACAGTACTACAACTGTCAAGACAAAGCGAAAGAAAGGATCTTCAAAATAATTTGTAGAAATACATGAACAAGGTGATTGATTCAATTTCATTCTGATTTTTTAGAATTAATTGAGGATATATCACTAGAAAAAGATGCGAATCTAAGTTTTCAGATGATCTAAGATCTTGTATATCCAAACCGCACTTTATTATTACACGTGTTTAACTGACTATCGACATTTGATTGGTACATTGAAACAATTATGTAATATTTCAGGAAAGGTTGTTTTACCCCAAAATACTAATGTATCATGTAACAAGACATGTTTTTAATAAATTTGATAATACATGCTGTAATACACAGTTTTGCCATGTGTTAACATAATGTTTGGTACCTCACTTGTAAAGACGAAAGTAAAAGGATAATAATAATCTAGGTAAATGTTGATTATTCCTTATGATGCTTCTGTTGCTGTAAACTTTCAATAATAAAATTCGAATATATAGAACATGCTGTTAAACACATTTTGTTATGGGTCGCCACATTGCACGGTACCACAATTGTATAGACACATACAAAAAGAGTGTCGTCTAAATATTTTGTAGAAAGATATGAATTTACATATGTATGGGGATTTGTGCTATAAAATTTCTCTGATTTGTGTGAGAAATAATCAAAACCAAACATATCAATTCATGTCTAAACCACAATCTCAAAGCAATGTAAAATGTTCAAAGCTGACAAATAGGGTTAAACACGTGACTTGGGGAAATGATCGCATCAGGAACAAAAAGGCGTTACTCGCAAAGCAAATAAACTTCAAAACAATTGCATGTAACAATTGATTGCGATTTTCTCTCTGAACTTCTAGATGATCTGAAAATTTGAATATTCGGTACCACATTTCATTATAACACGTGGGTTACTGACAACTGGTGTTTGATTTGTAAATTGGGAAAACTATGTAATATTCTCTTAACTATGTAATATTTCAAGGAAAGGTAGTTTTACCCCGCAATATCTGACGTACAATGTAACATGACCTGTAAGTTATTGTTACTGTAAATTTTAAACATACTAATCCATGTCCGTGTCACGATCCAGAAGCAAAGTAAAACCTTCGGAACCGACAAGTTAGGTTAGACACGTGAACTTCCGTCAGGGGAGTGAGGTCGGTGCTCCGGAAGGGTAAGTACCTCCTGTTTAGCTAGATACACCCGCCACGTGTGAAATTAGAAATTGATAGAATTCTGTAAAACACATTTTGCCATGTGTTGCCACATTGAACGGTACAACAACTGTCAAGACGAAAGAAAAAGAACGATCGTTAAAATAAATCTTAGAAGTACATGATCACTATTTGCATGGGGATTTATGTTATAAAATTACTTTAATTTGTGTGAGAAGTAACCAAAAACAAACATATCAATCCTTGTCCAAACTACAATCCTAAAGGAAAGTAAAAAAATATGAAGCTGGCAAATTAAGTTAAACACGTGAACTCGGGAGATGATCGCACCAGGAACAAAAAATCCGTTGCTCGCAAATAAACTTCAAACAAATTACAAGTAACAACGGATTTCGATGTTGGCTGAATTTTCAGATAATCTTAAATCTTGAATTTTCCGAAACAAATAAACTTCAAAACAATTCACATCGGATTCCGGTGTTCTTTCTGAATTTCCAGATAATCTAAAAACTTGAATACTACTTACCACACTTAATTATGACACGTGGCTTACTGATTACTTGTATATAATATCATAAGAAAGGTTGTGTTAACCCGGACTATCTATAATACAAATCACACGTTTGACACCTTAGGGGGTTTCAATGTCCATGAGATAACTTAAAACGTGGGGTGAATACTAATCAATAAAAAATACGTGCCAATTAGTTAGTCAGTAGATTTTAGTGTTGTAATCGCAGTAATTTCTATCATGTTTATTGAGAAAATGGTATACTTGACCAAAATGTACTTTTAAAATTATCCAAAAACGTTTGTTGTACATTCATGTATTTTTCTCCAGCCACATGTACTGAATTAAAAAACCTGAATGTGTCCAAAAGGTTTGAAGGGATAACATTAAATATGTGCTACCACTGCCTACTTAGTACACCCCCGCTTTTACCTTCAACCATTGACCATAAATGCCTAAAAATAAACTAAGTCGATAAACAGGAATAATATGTCTGAGAAACTTGAAATCGGTACTTGCGGCAGGAGACATCATAATGAACTCGCATACAAAATCCAAGTGACTGTTTAGAAGTTGCTGAGAAAACATTTAATTCGGACGGACGGACGCACGTGCGGAAGGGACAGAAGTAAACCAGTAAACACCTTCTCCTTAAAAGCGGGGGTATAATAGAGGTCAAGCATTTGGATATGATAAAAAGGCTAGAAACGCATTGACTCACAAGAAATTAATTTTGAAGAGTAAGAGCACAGACACCCTATTCTGATATTAATAAAATAGCACTCTATACTTAAAAATAACACAAGGTATTCATCTTCACGCTTCATCTTTACCGAAATTCAGTACGGGATCAGCATTCACAGTTGACTGTGGCCATGTCAGAAAATGCAATGGTAAAAAAAGTTAAGATCCCGTGACACCGTTTAGAGACGACAATGACGGACATTCTATACATCATTCTTTAGCGGAATATATGTAGAAAAGAATGGTATATGTTGTGTTTTTGAATTTCCCAGCATTACGTAAAAACAAAGAAAATCCAAGGGGGTAACCGTTTTAGATAGAGTAGAGATAAATAACTTGCGTTATGTTGAAGTATAGAGTGTTATTTTTTAATATTAGAAACGAGTGCCTGTGAGCAAGAGCCCTAAATATCCCTTCAAACTTTCCGAGGGCCTAGATAAAAAGCTTTAAACATTCCCGAGTATGGACCTATTAGTTGTCAAATATACCAAGGGCAGTCCTGGACACATAGTTACTAACAATAATATGATGACGGTCATAAATCGTTTTTCAGAGCCCCGATTAGCCTAGCCTTGCAATATCCCTTTTTTAACAATTTATTTTTAAGCAGCCTGCTTCGATATGTATAAAGTTTCTTTAATGGGAACAAGCTTTGTCATAACGTATTAATTGTTAAACAAATGCACCATAAGCAGAAGCATAGACAATACAAAAACAATTGTTGGTGCAAAGATATTTCAGGCCTAAGCTTATGAAGGCCCTAAAACCATCATCACAATATTATAGATAAGTATGCTTCTCTGTACCCAGAACTACCCTGGGTATATGGGACGTCTTGTAGTTCCACGTTCCTATAATTCCCATTTTGTTAACACACGTGGTGGTGCCCTTCAGGATCACCCGGTCTCACTTCCCTGTAAAAGTTTACGTGTTTAACCTAATTTGCTAGCTTCAAAATTTTATGCTTTGCTTTAGGATTTTGGTTTGGACATGGATTGATGTTTTTGATTACGTTAAATGATTTGGCGACAGAATTCTCTCGAGATATAACACGATTCTGCATAAAATCTGCTTCTTGCGAATAAAAAATCAAACCAGTAAGCAATGGTGCACAGTTTGTACCTATTGGTATACCGATTGTTTGAAAATTATTTGCATTAAAAACGGTAGGGTAATGAAGTTTTACACTCCTTTTCGATTTTTTCACTTTTATCAAAGAAGTCAATACTGAGATGGTGAAGGGAACCAACCTCGATCCCAGGCAGGCAAACTGATAAATTTTCTGACACTAGGATCTGCCTGAACGGGATTCGAATGGTGGTGAGACACGTGAACTCCAAGCCTGCGCTTCAGACAATTCAGCCATCAAGGCATCCTATTATTAGCATCTACCCAAATAACAAAGACAATTTTATGTATAAAAATCATCATTTATTTGTAATAGTTTAAACTTTCTTTGCAAATTTTGCAAAATTTTAGCATTTATACAACTTCATAAATAATGTCAACATGATGATTTACAATGAAGCTGGAAACTGAACTGTAGATTGTACAGATGAGATGACAAAACAAAAACATAATACAGATATACCTATATATAATAATAATATATAAAAACAACATCATCTTCATTAAAGTTGTAAAAATGTACATGTGTAACAGTTTTATTGTGCATGATTCATTTTTTACATAAGCTAAAAAAACAAATGTTAAAGAATGATTTTACTTTACACTAGTTCTGTTGTAGTAATGATCAATACAAAATATTTTATAAGCCCTCAAAAAGAAATGAACCCAGAAATTATCAGAATGTTCTACAAAGCAGGTGCCCCTGTGACATATAGCTCACCTTCACATCTGGTTTAAAAAAATCCATTGAACTCAAAACATTTTGATAATTTCTTTTTTTAATTGAGTGGCTTAAATGGAGGTAAAACAATAGCAAACTGCACAAATTTTTCCAAATATTTTTAAATATTTTAATTAGATAAATAAGACACGATGCTTTAAAATAATTATTTTGCAATGTAAATTATTACTAAATCCATTTAATTTTGCAGTACTATATGGTTGTTTCAGAATGAATCGAACAAATAATGAACATTTGCTGTGATAACTTCAAAGTGAGTAATGTCATTATGGGAGGGATATTTGATGGCGATGTATGATAGTGGCTGATTGATATAATATTAAATTTAATGTTCAGTAAATAAAGATATACCATACATAACAATAACTAATATAATTTTCAACTTCACAAACTACATTTAAGTAAGCAAAATAAGTATGTATTTCAATATTTTTCTGCTGCCTATGGAATGAAATATACAAAAACAGAACATATTTCTAATAAATACATTGTACATGGGTGCTGGACGTTTCGCCCAATTACGTTTCCGCCTCATGTCGTTACTTAATGGGGCGAAACATCTACAACTCTTGTACATACTACAAAATTCATAATTACAAAAATATACAAACAACTAAACAAATCAAGCTACTATTACTTATAAGGAATTTTTCCAATTTATTTTCACAAACCAAATTCTAACTTCTCCAGAAAGGGAAGGGCAGGGAGGGGGAGGAGCACCAGCAATATAGCAACATTTGAAGTCCAGTCATTATGTAACCATTTTATCAAACATTCCATCCTAACATTTAAAATGGAATGGTCAATGCCTTTACTTTTGCATCATTCCACAAGTATTTTGGGTTAATAGGATGGATTAGCATTGTCCACTTACAAGTCACTTAAACATGAGTGTGGTCAAGGTCATGGTATTTAAAACTGACTATGGATGCATGATGAACTAACCCAAACATTTATGTAAAAGCTCTTTAAAATACAAAAGGCATTTAAAACATTTGATGATCAAGGCTTACAGTTCATCACATTATGAAGTCAAAAGGCCTTATCAGAACCAATAACCAAAACCCACTTATGCAACTCAAAATTATTATACATATATAAAAGCGGTCTTATGATTATAGACTAAAATTCTTTACATAGTTGCATTTTAATAGTTGAAATAGTGAAATTTATAATAATTATACTCCATAATGGGATAGACAATTTAGGAAAAAACATGAGGTTGGGGCATATCCATAACTTGAAGTCCTTCAAAAATAAGTTTTTGACTAATTGCGTATTAACTAAAACAACAATGTGGGTGAGTGAGTGGGGGTTTCAGATAGGATTATAAAATTTATACATTTATTCTTGTATAAGATTTCATGTCACTGTTTGTTACAAAATGAATTTATTTGATCCTCTTTCTCGACTTCCTGGATAAACAAGTGGGAGTATAATTGCCTTTGTTGCTAATTCCTATGTCAGAGGATGTAACCTTAAAAGACAACTTTCAAATTGAAGTAAAGCTCACTGATTGATACTGGGGTGGGTTGGGGTGGGAGTAAACTCATAATCACAAATCATTCAAACATTTTAATTTACTCCCATACCTTAATTCAATCTTGATACCTCTATATAAAGACCAAACATCCATAAAGATCTGTGTCTTAAAACATTGCAACCTAAAATCTCTGTATACAGACCACCTCTGTAAAGCCCATATGTTTTTCTTTTGGTGTGTGGTCTTTACACACAAGTTTTACTGCAAATGATAATGATAATATGATAAAGATCAGCATCTTAAAACATTGCAACAAAAAATAGCCTCTTTATACAGACCAACTGCCTATAAAGCCCATATTTCTTATATACTGTGGTGGATGGTCTTTATATACTGGTTTTACTGTAAATGATAATGATTATATGACACTTTACAAATGTGTGGATATGACCTGATGGAGTTTCATTATATACATCTAAAATTCTTTTATACTTATTGCTATTAATAAAATTTTATCTTACAAAATTATTATGTTATGGAAATTGTATGTACAAAATCATTTGGATTTTAATTTAAATATGTGTTTTAATAAAAAATGGTTTTTAGTTCCATAAATTATAAATTACATAAACAAATTAGCATTACAGATTAACAGGTGCTCTGCATTTTATGCAGGTGATTAAAAATGGGAAATAAAAAAGTGCTATAATGAACATTTCAAATGGTTTTTCTTTATTGAGCTTACTTAAATATTTTAAGTAATTCTTGTCATGCGACAAGCATGATATTTTTCCCCAACTATGTCAAATTGCGTACGATATTATTAAGAGTGTAGTGGGTTTTTTGTGTTTTATGCCTAAATCAATTTTTTTATTTATATTCAGACAGTCAGTTCTTGATTGGTAGAGGAAACCAGAGTACCTCTCAAACTACTTTAAATCATTTTTTGATTTTATAAAAAAACCCAGTTTAAACAAGATTATTCAAAATTCAAAGTACAGGAAATTTTATAAGGTATTGTGACTGAAACATAAGAGAAACACAATAATTAAATGCCACATAGTGTGAATTCTAATCTCTAATCACTTGCAACAGTAAATATTCAAATTTAAAAATTTAACTGCTCTGTATTGTTTGAACACATAAAGAAAGCACCATAGGATTTTACTTTAAATATTCTTTTTACAATAAAGTAACACTTGGCTTACTCGAACATATTTTTGGAATAACAGAGAAACATCTAAGTTACCATGTTTAAATAAAGTTTCAGCTTATGGATATCAGTGCCAGTCACCTATCTGGGATTGCTAAAGGTTGGTGGATTTTTCTGACCACGTCAGGTTCCTCTACCATACCAGATATGTCTACACCTATAAGTGAATTTATAATAACTGTGGCATAAAATATTCTTTGGTTTTTCTTTAACATAAATCTGACTCCAGTTCCATAATAATTCCTTAACTAAGATTTTCCTTAACTAAAATTTAGTCAATTTTTTTCTTTTCTTTTCTTTTTTTTTTTTTTTTTTGAATCACAAATAAATATTTTTCACAAAACTAAATAATTATGTTTTACGCTAGACATGATCTTCAAAATGACACAATATTCCTGAATATCTTAAACAAAATTATTAAGATTTGAAATTTTGTTAGTTAAGGAATGATTGTGAAACTGTGACCAGGACCTACAATACACAATACACTTTATAATTGTTTAATAACCTTCAAATTAAAGCAAGTAAAGACAATCAAATACCAAATGGTCAAAAATATTTTGGTTTTTATACATCAATTGTTTTTTTTAAATGGTAACCATGGTAACATAATAAATCAAGCATCAAATACACGTGTAATGAACAAACACCTGATAAAAATCTGTTTTCAGTGTAAACAGTATTGTACAACCTTTATTCATAAATAATCAGTAAATGTAGAGTTGTCATGGTTTTATAAATGTGGTGTATATAGTTAATACATACATGACTGGCACAAATTTTGAATCAATAATACCCATTATCTAAATGCACACAGAACTTACGATGCTTTCAGGATTTCAACAACTTTTAATGTCATTGCAAAACATGCATACCTGCAATTAAACTGTCCCTCTCTCCCTGTCTTCCTCTTTTTTCTTCTCTCTCTCTCACAAACACACACACAGAGCAGTGGATGCATCCCTTTAAGGAAATTATTAGCCATCATTCATACAAGAAATGTAAACACACACACACACACACACACTGTGATGCATCGTTATCCTTACTGCTATGAATGTTCCTTAAAGAATTCATCATTGGTAACATATTTAACTATATCAGCAATGTCAGATAGACTATCCTCATCATCAGCCTCACCCCCATAATTCTGGGGATTGGCAGCTCGGGGAACCTGAACTTGTTGTCCACTGTCCATATCTGTAAAACTAGCAGTCTCGTCTTCAGTTTTTGGTCGTTTACTTAAAAGATTGTCAATCATAAATCCTCGGCCACCTGGCTGTGAAGGTGAACTTCGTGGTGGAGCCTGACTTGGAGCACTAGGACGCTGATTAACATTAGGTGGTGCACCATTAGGATACATATTGCTGTAGGGTCTATGAATACCGGGATGTGGACCTTCATAATCCATGTGTGGTCCCATGACAGGGGCCATCGTCTGTTTTGGTTGAGACTGATAGTGGTGATTTGGTACAGACTGAGATGACATTGGTGGTCCATGCGGTGGACCTTGGGGAGGTCCATGTGGTGGACCCTGGGGTGGTCCATGTGGTGGACCTTGGGGTGGCCCAACTTGTCTCATCTGTGGATTCTGCATCATTGGATGGTTTCCTCTTGGTTGTGGAAAAGGTCGGACCATCCTTCCACGAGATTGGTGGTGTGGAGGTGGAACACCCTGTCCTGGAACTAGTCCAATATTGTTCATCGGAGGTCTTTCCATAGGATAATTCTGTGGTCCCATAAATGGAGGTTGTCCTTGAGGATATGGTCTCAGAGGTGGTCCATGAGGTCCCATAAAAGGCCTCTGTGCTTGAGGATGTGGAACTTGCATCCTAGACATACCAGTGGGTGACATCGGTCCTTGAGGCATATTTGGTGCTTGAGAATGAGGAACTTGCATTCTTGACATGCCAGTAGATGTGGGTGACATTGGTCCTTGAGGCATATTTGGCACTTGAGATGGAGGACCTTGCATTCTGGGCATACCTGCAGAGGTGGGTGACATTGGACCTTGAGGTACATTTGGGGGAAACCCTTGTTGATTTGGATAATAATACTGAGGTGGGGGAGACATATACGGTCCATGAGGCGGTGGTCCATGAGGAGGCGACCCATATGGTGGTGACTGACCTTGAAACTGGGGATGTACACCTCCATGAGGCTTTAAATTGCCTTCATGGTAGTCCCCTCCATTTGGATAAGGTGGAGGAGGTTTTACTACCTCTTGATTTGTAGTTGGACTTGTGACATTAATTTCTTCTCTCCCATCACAACTCGAGCTTCTACTAGACTCCTCATGGCTTGAAATTCTTCTCTGACGTTTGAGCATTTCTCGTTGACGGTCAATTTCAGTCACAGTGCTATTACTATCCACACTAAATCTCCTGCCTTTGTCATTTGTATTTTCTTTTTTCTCTTGTGTCTCCAATATCTTTTTGTTTTCCTCTTTTTGCTCATTTTCTAATTTGTTTTCATTTTTTTCCTTTGCTTCAACATTTTCCTTTTCTTTCGGTTTCTTATTCTTTTCTTCCTCATCATTACCTGGATCTTCTTTTTCTTCTTCAAAATAATCATCAGTTCCAGAGGATTCATCTTTTATGACACTTTTCCTTTTTCTGTTACTTTTCTCCACTTTATTTTTATCTTTATCAGCTTTGTCATTGTCCCCTTCAGACTCTGATCCCAGCAGACTTTTATAATTCACTTGTTTTGATGCAGCCCGTCGTGACCTGCGGACATGGGAATCAGAATCACTATCACTATTTTCTTCTTCACTACTGCTTTTAACCTTCCGTCTCTTTTTAGATTTCCTAATCACAATTTCTTCTTGTGAATCACTACCTGGATCATTTTTATCGTCAGATTTTTCACTTTTTTCCTCTTCATCTGGAGTTTCATCTTCTGTTTTTTCACTGTCCTCATCACTATCATCAGATCTAATGATGCGTTTTCTTTTACTGTCTTTACTGTGTTTTTTATTCTTTTTCTTTAGTTTGTTTTTATGTTCTTTTTTCCTCTTACTTGGTCCACTTTCATCAGAACATAGATCTTCTGTGTCTTCAGACTGTTCTGTTTCTTCCTCCTCCTCCTCCTCTTCTTCGTCACTGCCAGGCTCCCGATATTTGACTCGTTTTCTAGCTTGTCGTCTTGTTGACCTTCTATAATCATCACTGTCATATTCACTATCTACAACTAAAAGATAAACCACATTTTTTATGAGCGAAGGGAACTATTTGTTGACCAGTACAGGCTTTTGGGTTCTCATGATGATGTATTAATACATATATATGATATAGTGGTATTCAATTTCACATTGAATACATTTATCAATTGGAGACCATATAGTGAACAACAATATACAGAAAATATATAAATATTAAATAATAATTTTTTGGGCTACAAGCATGAAGTAACTTTGTAACTATTTCATGTTATTTGAGATACCCTAAAAGACAGCCAAATTTGTTTAAAAAATCCTTATCAAGGAATAACTGAAATTAGGACCAATTTTTAAGTGCCCTAAATTCTACAGGCCCCGGTTTCACAATAATTTCTTAACTTAAGATTTTCCTTAACTTAAATCTGGCAAAATAAAAACCATCATAATTTTGTTAATTGATAAGATAAAAAGAAATTTAAAGTGTCATTTTAAAGCTTATGACATCTGCATTTAGTTTTGACAAAAATATTTATTCGTAATTCCAAAAACAGCTTGCCAAAATTTATTAAATTTAAGTTCAAGAAAATCTTAGTTAAGAAATAATTGTGAAACCCGGGCCAGGTATCTTTTTGTTAAGTAATTTAACTTATCTTACCAAAATCATGCATAAATCTGGACGTTCCTTTACGCCTCCTGCCACTTTGTCTGCTTGAGCGACGTCTTGATTTTACCCTCCATCCATCGCCCTCTTCACTGTAATCACTAACATCATCCTCATCATCTTCCTCCTCCTCTTCAGGTACATCAGAGGCAGATCTAAATATACAACATAAAACATTAGTATTTAGTCACTAATAAGGAAGGCAAATGGGGGAGGGGGTGTTAAAACAACATTGTGTCACCTAATCTAAGTTGTCATCAACTTACACAATTTTAGAGGTCATTAAATCAAGAAGTTAAACACAAATATGATGAAAGATGAAACTCACAAAAGAAAAGGAATTCACAAAGTTAAAGAAATTAAAAAACTCTGGGATATTCAAACACAACATCCAAGACCCACCTGTGGATGGTATAATCAAAGCAGGCCTATTGGGTGTAATGCTCACATGATTTGAACAAATTAGAAACTACATGTCATAAAGATGTAAGCTGATCCACATGAACTATCAAAGAAATATTTTTGGTCTTATACTTTTTTACAATTTAATTTCAAGATATTGCACTATTTCCCCTTTTATGGGGCACTAAGTGAACATACATATCTTACACATGATTACTGCCACAGATGACATGCAAGCTACAGTGGGCATGGAACTCTAGCAATAGCTCATCTGACCCTTTGAAAAAAAAATTAGAAATGGCTAGGAACAGAGAAGCAAAATGGAACAATTTGTTCCTCCTGGAGCTATGTTGCAACATAAGTATAGAAGTTGCTAGGTTACTTACTCTCCTGATATCTGGAATTCTTCACTCTCGTCATCATCGTCGTCCTGGTTACTATCATCATCTAGTAAGGTCAATCTACGTGATTTCTTCTTCTTTTTCTTACTTCCACTGCCAGATTTTCCATCTTCTGTAGATTCATTTTCCTTGTCCTTCTCTTCCTCGGATGTGTCTGGCATTCCTTCTATATTTGATATGTCTTTACCCCTTGATCTACCACAATAATACCCTACAATAAACAATCATTTCCATAATTACTCTACTTGGCTGTACTGTAAACATATTTATTTTCACAGTGTACTTATTTATGCAGACAAGTGTTTTGTGTGCAAATTAGTACCAAGCAAAAATTATATTATGCTTATTGTGTTATAGTGCAGATTTAAAAACATGAAAATTTAACTATGTGGATATGTCTAAATTTCATAAACCTCGAAAAATAAGTACACACAAAATTAAATATGTCAACAGTACTTAACATTTTTTGATAATTTTTTCATTAACTCATCCCAATACACAATTTATTAATCTCTCACGCTTGCGGTGGAGTAATGGAATTTCACATTCCAGTCAAGAATCTTTCAAAGCTAAGGGAGTTCCTTGGAAGAAAGAATCTATTCCTAATGGCAACTTTTTGACCAACCTAATTTACATCACCCATCTAAAAATTTTAACCTTGATTGAGTTTTAAATAAATCCATTTCAACCTCTGTCTTGTTTATATTTTTTCTCTGCCCTTATGTTTATCGTTTCAAATATAATGCATCAAGTTATATTATAATGTCAACCCAATTTTTGAAAGCAGGGACCGGTTTTTTCAAAGCCTGTGACAGGATGACAAAACCATCTGAACTCTGATCAAACCGAGTGTTCTAAGTAAGATAACTCTTGCATATTTATAATTTCTATTGACCATCTATATGAATTATAACTAGAACTGTCTCTTGAGAGCCAAATACTCCCTACCCCCGATATTTACTGTTTTTCCGGCGACCTTGACCTTTCTGATATGACCTTGGTTCAAGGCCATGACACACCTTTGGACCATGAAGATAATTCATGTGAAATTTTATGACAGTTGTCCAAAGCAATTATGACATATGGCCAGGACAGAAGTACGGACAGATGAAAACTGGAATTTAACAAGAAGGCTAATAGTCTAAGTTCTCACTATACCCACCAGATTTTCTAGCTTCTTTGACTTCCTCCATTTCTTCATGAATAGCACTATCTATCATCTCATCAAACTCTTCAAATTTATAACTTATTTTTGACTTATTTCTACATGATCTTGTCATAAAATAGTCTTTTTCTCTTTTCTTCTTTTTCTTTTTATGATGATGCCTATTTCGATGTCTTTGCTGTCGATGTCGTTCACTCCTGCGACGTCTATGACTATAATCACTGTTTTCCTCGGACAATTCATCTTCGTCTTCGCTGTCATCGTCCTCCTCCGTAGAAGAACCGGTACTAGGCTCAATGTTTTCTTTGTGCTCCTAATAAGTACATTATGGAAATAATTAGTAAGGATATCATGCATAAATTCAGGAATGGAACTATATTGACAAACCAACCTGATTTTAACCAAAATTTAAGCTTTCATTATAAATGTTTATGACATCATCATGATGCCAATAAAATCAAATTCTGTCATATTTTTTACATGAAATCCTTAATAATTTGCATTTGAGACATCTTTTGTACCAAAATCTAGATGGAGACAGACAGGTAGTTTGAGACCAAAACCTAAGAAAATGACACCATTTTTTTTTCAAAACCACAGCAAAAAATAATTTTATGATGCCACATACTCCTTTATCGGAAATAAACCTCATACTTTACATACCTCTTTCAGTATATTGTCTAGACTAATTCCAACATAAGCTAGCCTCTCTTTCCTGAAACATAAGAAGTAAACATAATTCAATAGATAGTACTTGATAAAGTGCTGTAATAGTTAAGATATCATTGGTGTAAATTTCACTAGCCTTGATATTTCCTATTTCTTCCAGTTTGAGAGCAATGGCATTCATAGGATTATATATATTAATATCGGCAATACATATTCCCGGGGAATGCAGGCTATCGCGCATTATTCAGTTTGTCGTGCAAAGGTTTAGCATTCATATTGACTATGAATGCCATTTCAAAACATTTCAATTGTTAAATGTTTTCCTAACATCTAAACACATGAAGAGTGTGTTGAAACCTGTACAAGTACAGTTATCTATTTAAACTTAAATAATGGATTCTACTAACATTGACAAGTTTTAAGCCACAGTCAAGCTTCTTTTAATTATATTGAGGTGGTCAGTCCTGGAGCCTGAGATGGTGGGGGAAATGTGATGCCTGGAGAACACCATGATCTTCGGCAAGTAAACTGACATCCTCTCTCACACTATGATCTTAGTTGTTGTAAACAAACAAACCTTTTAGTCATTCTATCATTCTTCTTGATTAATGTATCCAGGAACGTCAAATTTTCTATCAACTTCTCTACCAGTAATTTCTAAAAGTAAAATAAATAACAATTCTAGTTTGTCCACAAAAATCTATTTTTTTCTTCAATTGTTTTGACTTATAAAAACAATATTTGACACAAATAAATTTTATATGATTTTAAAATATAAGAAATAAAGTATAAATTTTCCATTGTTTTTTTTAACTAGCAATGTATATTATTAGTCTGTCTCAAATGCATAGAAAGCATCCACAAGTATTCATGCCATAATTAAAAGTTGTTACACTGTCCACTCTAAAAAATTATTAAATGTTAGGAGACACCATTTGAGCATGTGACCCATCATCTCTCGAATGGACTAATGGAGACTTATGCCCAAGTCAAGATTCTTGGAGTTATATCATAGATGGTAGAGGAAACCAGAGTGCCCACAAAACACCACAGGCCTTTAGCAAGTGAACTGACAAACTTTCTCACACTAGGATCTATTTCGAGTGGGAATGGATGATAGCAGTGAGAGTTGCTGTGATCCCAAAGCCTGCTTTAGACCACTCGGCTGTCAAGCTCCTGCTATAATGTATATTTTGTCAAATGCAAAGACATTAAGGATGTCTTTTAATATTTTTGCTGTTATTTTTTTCCATTGGATATGTAATTGCATAAGATGACATTTTCCCTGTAAAACCAACATTATTCTATAAAAGTTTTCAGATTGTTTTGCGATAAGGGGTAGTATGGTCACACGTGGTATGCTGGCAAAATGTTGAGACCCAAGTTTTTAAAAGACAGTATCAACATTCATTCATTGTCCTTCAGTTTAAAATGATCTTTACAATGATAAGTTGAGTAATAGTGTTTAACGCCCCGGTCAAGAATATTTCACTTATATCGAGACATCGCCAGCTATAGGCAAAAGTGCAGAAATTTTGCCTGTGTGTTGCGCTGATGGCATTATACAGCAGGGTTCTTTACCATGCCAAGCTCTCTGTGACATGGGACCTCGTTTATTTTGAATTCCCATCCGAAAGAACCGTGACTTTCATTTCCTAATGCGGATTGCTTGGCAAATTTACAACGATGAAGTTATTAAGTTGTACTTACATGTTCACATGGAGGACAGAACCAATCACCCTCTGGTATGATCATCAATGGTGGTCTAAGACAGGCAGTGTGAAACCCAGCATCACATTTATCACATAGTAATATCTAAAATACAAAGTTATAAAATCACTTATGTAATCTAAGTGTGTATACAGTGGAACATGTGACAACAAAAAAACCTGATTAAACCGACCTTCTTTTCAATAAATTAAGTATGTAGATCATACTTGGAGTAGTCCTTAGATGGAGTTGCTTCGAAAAACATCTAACAAGCAGTAAATTAACCATCTTAAAATAAATTTCTCTTTATATAGACCTCTACTAAAAATACATTATAAGCAAGATTTCTGTTTAGTAAATTCAAATTTTTTCCAACATTTCTATCGGCTTCAAAATCTGACATTTAATTTTTTCAAGTTCAAATTTGAATTAATGAGTGCTATAATTAATAGACTAAGGAAAAATAAATTATCATGTAATCGTTTAAATCTACTGTACATCCAGAATAAAAGCATTTACAACTATACATGTACATACCATCTCAGGTTGATCATATTTAAGGCACCTACAACATGGTGTGTCATCATTAGCTGTTCTAACTGTTATGTTATTTTCTTCTATCTGTTCTGTGAAAACATAAAACCACCATAAATCAGTAAAATCAAGCAACAGTCACATTTTTTAAATAACCAGCACATTTCATGTGTTTTATGCCTAAGTCAAAAATGCCCCAGTCAAGATTTTTTCACTAATATAGAGACAATCAGTTTGGGAATGGTGGAGAACCAGAGTGTCTGGAGAAAACCACCAACCTTTGGCTAAGCAAACTGACAAACTTTCTCCCACTTGGATCTGTCCCAAGTGGAATACCTAGGCAATGAGGATCACTGTTGCTGACTGTGATACATGTCCTTAGTTGTGTGTCTGAAATAAAGCTCTTATCAGATTGAATTTCAAAATTTTAATGTTTTCTACAGACATATAGACGAATTTACAAAATATTACAAGTCTGATTGATAAGTTATAGGTCTCGGACTAAAAAGTTACAGGACTCAAACCTGCAGACTACAGGTTATCTGAATTTTGAACTCTGGGTTAGTCACATGTAATTGACAATTTAAATGGTTTTTTTTATTTAGAATGGAATTACACATGTATCGAGTATGGCACAAAGTACACCACTACATCACAAGAGTGGAGTGCAGTGATGCAATGGAGTATTGAGGCAATTACTTAAAGTATAGTGGAGGAAACATGAGTGCCTACAGTAGTTTAAGTATATCTACTATATTTAGAATAGCATTACACATTATCAAGCATGCCACAAAGTATACCACTACATAATAATAGTGGAGTGCAGTGAAGTAGTAGAGTTTAAGTCCTAGTCAAGAGTATTTCACCTATTACATATGGAGGTGATTATTAAAATAAAGTTGATGAAAAATGAGTGCCCACATAAAAACCACCAACCATGAGAAAATAACTGATCATAAGCAAGCAAACTGACAATCTTTTGCACACTAGGATCCGTAAGCCAGGGTTTAAGACTACTTGACAACCAAGGCCCCCTCACTATACAATTCTTCTAATCTTTGTAAAGGTCATATAAAAAATAGGGACCTAAACCACCATTTACCTATCTAAGGTTCTTAATCAATCTACAGTTCTTAATCAATTTTGGACAGAATCGGATACATACTTTTTCTATCAGCCTGTCTTCTAGCATTCCTTCCTTTGACTTTAAAATCCTCATCAGATGTATCATCTTCACTGTCTAAGTTATAATCACTAGTCTCCGCTCCCTCTTCTTCATAACTAGAGTATTCTGGTGTAGCCTCCCGTTTCTTGGCCTTTAACGATTTTACCCTGGCACTTCGCCTGACACCCTTCTCCTCTTCACTGTCTTTCTCTGGCTCTGTCTCCTTGGTTGTGACTTTATTCTTTGCTGGATGTTTTGCTAATGGTTCATCTTCGTCACTTTCAATTATCTTTTTCTAAATCAAAAATATACAATACACAATGCATCAACACAAATTTTGGGTACAGAGGGGCCTATTTCTACCTTGAGTATACTAAAAACCTTTTAAAGAAAAATATCTTATTAGGACATTTTGATACAATTAATGATTATTTGGAAAATTAGTATACATGTACTAGTATGTGAACAAAATACCTAAATAACACTAAGTAATGCCAAGTTTTGAACTGACAATTATTAGTAAAAGGTAAAACATGGCATTTGCTATCGGTCATAGTAGTTCTGGGATAGTGGAGGAAACCAAGAATTCATGAAGAAAAATAATAGCCTTCTGAAAGCTTACAAACTTGAATATTAGGATCTGCCAAAAGCATGCCTCTGAGAGCCATTGTAATAACTACAGAACGTTTCCACAAAAACAAATCAATTCAATTCAAAATGTATATGATCATGAAAATTAGCCGATGATAAAAGAAAGCTATTGCATGAACCTAATTGTGAGAAACACATAGAGCAGCAAAATTAAGAACATAACACCCAGTATAGGCAAACAACATTGACCTGTCTACTTGACCTTTCATCAGAAATATTCATATAGAAAAATCCACCCAATAAATGGGTAGTAGTAGGATTCCCTGTTAACAGAATGTACTCAAGGTACATGATTAGTGTTCACATTATGTAGACAAAATAAACCCACATGATTCCTAAACATAAATGCACTCGTCCACAATAATTATTTAAATTAAAGGTCAAGCGAACAGGTTAAACTTGTTTACCTATATACACCCTAAGTTGTGTGAAATAATAAACAGATAATTATCTTGATTTACCTTGATTGGCCTGGCTGATTTCTTTTTATTGCTCACATTTGGTTTTTTATTAGGAGATTTCTTTTTAGATTTTCCAGTCACAGAGGGTTTACATATTTTACTAAGAGGAATGTCCTCACTGTCACTGCTATTACCAGAGGTAGACGGATCTACAACTTTGGACGGAGTTTTTCTCTTTTTGCTCACTTTCATGACTAAACGTTTTGCACTTTTAGGTTTTTTAACATCAGGTTCTACAGGGGAGTCATCAGGTGTACAAGAATCCTCTACATGTGGTTTGTCATCTAAATGTCTCTTAACAGCTTTCACTGTTTTCTTTGACGAGCTCGATTGTTTATTATCACTATCCTCCTCAACTTTCTCTTTTTTCTGAGATTCACTCACAGAAATGTCAGACCCGTTTTCACCTTTATCATCGTTTTTTCTTTTTCTAACTTGTGCAGCTGTTTTGGATTTTTTGTTTTTGGGTTTATCTTCAGGTTTTGTTTCCTCGTTAGTTTTTGAATTTGTGTCATCTTGTTCCTTTTCTTTCAACAATTGCTGTTCTTTTTCTTTTAATGCCTGTTCTTCTTTCTCTTTCAGCATCTGTTGTTCTTTTTCCTTTAGTAGCTGTTGTTGCTGTATTAATTTAGCCCGTAACCTTGGAGACCTTGTTTTAATAACTAATTCTTCTGGGTTTTCATTTAACACCTGTTTTTCTGTTAAAACAGATTTTTCAGGTTTGTCTGTTTTATTTGAGGTAGAGTTTTTATTACTAATATCATCACTTTTAACACTTTCTTTCGCAGATCTAGGCTCAGTCTGATCAGTAGATATATTTGTATCCTCACATTTCTTTTTCTGTGAATTGGAACATTTAACGTCTTTGACTTCATTTGAACTGGAATCAGAGACTTTTACACGTGAGGAATTGTCCGAATTGTCAACTTTTTTACTAGAAATAGTATCACTGGTATTATTTGTGGAATTCTTATCGGTTTCATTGTCTTTGGAAGGAAGAGTTTTGTTATTATCAGAAACGTTTGATATATCACTATTTTGAGACTTTTCGTCAGATTGTGTGGAAGATTGGTTAGGTTTAGAGATGTCTTTATCATCATTACCTAATGATTTATCACTCGGTTTATTATCAGAGATTAAATTGCTTTCACTTTCTTCACTATTTTTTGAAGTCACAGAAGATTTAGATTTTTCAGATTTTTTATTGTTGGATTTAACATTGTCTGTATTACTAGATTCACTATCTGTTAATTTTTTCTGAGCCTCAGAATCATCTTCAGTTTTGTCAGACTTTTCACTATTATCACACTCCGATGTCGCGGTACAATCAGACTTTGATGAAGTTTTTTTACTTAGGTCCAGACAAACATTAGTTGTACTACTTTCTTTCTCTGACTCTAAAGTTTTCTTGTCATTTTTATCTTTATTTTCAAGTTCTTTTTCCTGGTTGCTGGTTTCTTTGTTATCACTGTCAGTTTGTGTTTTTGTCTTTTCAGTACACTCAGTATTGCTTTTGTTTGTTTGATTAGTATTGGAGTCTTTTTTCGTTTCTTCCTCCTCTTTGTCTATATTTTTCAGATCTTTTTCTTGTTTTTCTTTCACTATATTTGTTGCCTTTCCTTCATTAGATTCTTTGGGTTTTACTTCAGACTTTTCCTTTGGTTTTTCTTCAGCTATTTTATCACTTGTTTCTATATCTTTCTGACTTTTCAGTTGCTGATTTTTTTCAGATATTGATTTAGCTTTGCTGTTTTCTGAACATGGCAGGGTTTTATTTGTATCATCTATTGATGCTACATCTTCCTTTCTTGAATCTTTATTTTCACCATCTTCCTTTCCTGAATCTTTATTTTTACCAACATTTTTAGCACTTTCAGAGTCACCAATGTTTCCATCTTTATCACTCACATTGCAATTGGTTTTATCCTTGATATTTTCTGCTTTGTCCTCTTCTTTGCTGGTCTTTAGATCATTGTTTTCTTTAGAAGGCGTTATTGGGTCCTCAGAAGACACATCTTTCTCAGATTTTTCTAATTGATCACATTTTTCTTTAGTAGCACCAGCATTATTACTTTTATCCACTTCTGCATCTTTAACATCCACTTCTTGATGAATGTCTCCATTCAGCTGCACTTCCTCTTTTTGAACATTTTCCTCGTTTTCTTTATCTTGTGATCTACTTTCATCTGTATCTTTAGGTTCTTTTTTCACATTGACTGTTTGCTTCAAGTTTTCTTGTGAATTTTCATTATCACAATGTTTGATTTTTTCATCAGAGTCACTTTTCTGCTTGACATTTTCAGTTTGATCAGTGTCACTTTCCTGTTTAACATCAATGTCATTTTCCTGTTTAACACTTTCAGTTTTAGTTTGGTCACTTTCCCGTTTGATATCAGTGTCATTTTCATGCTTTACTTCAGTTTGATCTGAACCACTTTCCTGTTTGATATCTAGGTCGTTTTCATGCTTGTTATCTGCTTTATCAGGATCTTTCTTAACTGGAGGGTTTAAAACAGAATCTTGAGAGTCCTCTGATAAATCTTGTTTGATTCTACCATCAATTAAATTATCTTTTGGCTCACTTTTCACACTTCCTGAAAATTGAATAAAAAAATCAAATATTATCAAATGTAAAATCAACAGCAGCATTGAAATGTAAATAGTACCATTATCACACCACTGGACATTTACTTAAGTGCATGTTCAAAGCAAGAAGTTTTATTATCAGTGGTCCAAATAACGTGTTTCCTTTTAAGTCCTGTTTGACTGTTTCTGTCATTGACTTGTATTGTGTCATGTTATTAGATGTATTGGTTGACTGTTTCTTTCATTTGGCTTGTATAGTTTTGTGTTCTTGGTTGTGTTGACCACTGCTTATATTTCAGTGTGTGCCAAACTTTGTCGGACCGTCGGACAAGTCAGATAAAATTACTGCTGGTCCGATAAAAGATCAGACTTTTCCGGACCGTATGTCCGGTAACCAGTTCGAAAAATAGAGAGCGCCAAAAACCCGGATTTATAGTTCCGACCCGATTCGAATTTTATTATTGCCACCCGACTTCCGTTATTACAAAAACGTTTAACCTAAATACGTTCAGGAGCTATTCCTGGGAAACCAATAAAACGGAAAGCTACGGGAGGCGCAAAATATGAAGAAAAACGTGAAAGAAAATTAAGGCAGCATTGGATGGAGGGGCGACCATGGTTACAATTTGGCGAGGAGAAATGCGTAATGAAATGCACACTGCTTTGAATTTTACGGGTCGGGAAGCACAGCACACAATAATAATTTAAAAGGCCAGAATACATTTATTTGTACTTCCATAAATAAATGTATTCTGACCTTTTAAATTATTATTGTGTGCTACGCCTCCCGACCCGACCTGACGCATTTCTCCTTGTCAAATTGCAACCATGGTCGCCCCTCCATCCAATGCTTCTTAAATTTTCTTTCAAGTTTTCTTCATAATTTGTGCCTCCCGTAGCTTTCCATTTTAAAGGAGAAAATAAGTAAATATTTACAAAACCTAAACATTGTTTTCTTTTTATTGAGGAATTTTTGGTCCAGTAAAAAACTTTACGGTCTGGTAAAGTTTCTAGGTTTACCAGACCGAATGTCCATTAATCATTTTGAAAGTTTGGCACACACTGATATTTTCTGTACAACATTTGAAGTGATATTTGCAGGATAGCCTCATTCAATATAATTCAAGTATGGAGGGAGATATGGTAGTATAAACATGTATATTTCCATGAGGTCATGTAATATAAAGAACATATTTAGAAACACGTCTGGTATACAATATAATTGATAAATCTACTTAGAAAACATAACACCTTTGATATTCTGGACTAGGCTATTTAGTACTAACCCCCAGGGCTCTCGCTGGGTCATTTTTGGGGCCGATATTCTGCCCCATTCACAATTCAAAATTGTATTTTTTTTTCACAATCACTTGCTAATTTTCACAATTTTGGAAATTTCAGTTTTAAAACCGGTATATTTGGAGTTTTCTTTTTCACAATTTTAGCTATTATGATGCTTTTTTTGACAATTGCAAGGGCCCCGGCCCCATTCACAAAAGGATGAGAGAGAGCCTTGAATCCTTTCTATGGATATTCTAATCTAAGGTGCAAGAAATAAGCCAGAAAATTGTAAATATCTGCACTATAATTACCAGAAGTCTCAGATAATTCGTCAGACTCCTCTTTCTTCAGTCCTAGATCACCCTGTAGTCTCTCAATTAATGATGATAAATCTGTACGGTTACTGTCAAATAACAACACAATAGACAAGTTTTAACAGCATAAAATGTAAGGTTACTGTCAAATGACAACAAAATAAACAAGTAAAATGTAAAATTATAGTAGTTTTATCTTCATTAGAAATCTTCAAATCAAATTACTTATACAGAAAATTTTTTAGAAAGAAAACTAGAAAAAATATTTCTATATATTGTAGCATAATGTGTAAAACTTAAGGAGAAATGATAATCTTTTCTTTAAATTAGGTCTCGGTTTTAACACAGCAAAAGTACATGTATATATTAAACATCACGACAACTAGATTTTAGATATTTACTACATGAGATGACAACAAAATCACTGTTGATTATATATTTAATCACTGGCTATTTACCTGCAAACAAGTTCCCATGTCTCTGCGTCTACATCATCTAAATCTTCTCTGTAAACCCTCAAATTGTGCTGTTTATCCTAAAATTAGGAACAATAATGTAAGTTTCTTATTTTGATCAAATTCTCTTAACAGTTCATAAATATATTAAGCAGTTAATTATGTGTAAGCATTGCAAATACTAGTAGTGGAAAAGTGTGGACAGTGAACAAGTTGAGTGGAGTAATGGCGTTTTACATCCCAGTCAATGTTCTTTCACTTTTAACAATTCTGGATGGTTAATGAAGCCACCTGACAAACTTTCTCACACACTAAGATCTGTTGAAGTCAAATTTCAACTTAGAAAGTGACAGGTACTGTTATTCTAAAGCTGAACCATGTGGTTACTGATGCACCCCTATCTACATCAACCATCCCTACATCAGAGAAATAAGTGGAGTAATGGTGTTTTATGCCCCAGTCAAAAATCATTTCACTTACTTTAAGACAGTCAGAATATTTCTGAAGATATCTGAATTCATTCTGAATTTTTCGGAACACTTTTATCTGTATTCTAAATTTTGTCTGAAAATACTGAATTCATTCTTAAAATGTAAAAACTTCCAAAAATTTATGAAAAATTCAGGGAAATTTAGAACTTTTTCAGGCAAAATTCAGACAACTTTTGGTACTTTACCAGGTATGTTATACACAATACAGATGTAAATGAATTACATACCAACATATACCAGTAAGCCAGACCATTTTTATCTCTGCCTACTGGCTGATATCTCATCTCTTCTGCTTCTTTCTCATTTATCTTCTCTTTAAATTTTGTATTATGATCAAACTGGCTTTCACACAAATTCTACAATGAACAAAATTATGTTAAAATATGTGTACAAATCTAAGGTACTTCCTTTGTAAACTTAACACATTAAGAAAATATCTGTAGGTCAAAAGATATATTCAAGATTACGAGATATGTTTTAACATTTTGATGGGTGTTATGTTCAAGTATTATGTGGAAAGACCATCTAATGAAACATTAACGAGTGACTCTAATGTATAGGAGAAGAAGTGGTCTTCGAAAATGTTCACTTTAGAAAATAACAACATAACTAAATGTGCATGTATATAAATTAAAAGAAAGAGAATCTCTTTTGACAGGCAGTTATAATATCTTAGAAAAGTACAAATATCTGAAAATTTCAAATTTCACATGAGATATGAAAGGACATGATCTAAAATTTTAATTGGGATAAAACACACTTTTGGCCCTATTTTGGTCCAGAAAAGTCCCAATGACTTCTGACATAAGAGTAAGCCTTTAAAACAAATTGACTTTATATTTATTTTATATATTTATAGTAACCTTTAATATTTTGATCTTTGTAGTTGTTTTGGAATGTTTATAACCAAATCTCTCAACTTCCCAGGCATCAATATCAGAGTAAGTGTAGCAGAACTGAAAATAAACAATGAAAAACATGTATTATTTACAGACAAACAACAGATTCAGTCAGTATCAACTTGGAAAGTAAAGGAAATTCAAATTTAAATGTGAAATAGGGTTAGGGTAGCTGCTATACCACCTGCCATTGTTTTGTACTATGAATAAAGTGCTTAAACAAAGTATTTGGTCCTTTATATTCACAACTGTAAAATTTCACTTTTTGTTACCAGTACTTAATCACAACATATTAATTTTTAACCTTATAAATGATCAAACCAAATGTAAAGAGATCATATACATTGTTAAACTTCCATTTTTTTTTTCAAATATTGCATTATGATATTATATGGTATGTTGTACATGTATTGTACATTGTAGATATTTTATTTTGTATATTACCTTGACAATATATTTTTCCCATCGTTCTACAGACACAGAATTTTTTCCCATTCTCCGCAGTAGACGGATATGTAAATCTCTAAGGAATGATGATACTGCAATAAATAACAAATATCAATGTGAATTATCTCCCTTTCTCTTTTACTGGTTATGTGTAAAACAAATCTGAGGAGATAAAAATCATTATTCATAGCAGTAAATGCAACATTTTACCAGCAGATACCCTGAAATTAAAATCCTTGACTATTACGCTAGTTATATTGTTTTAGTTGTTTTGTTAATGAAAGGAGTGATGCAAGATGGAGCACCAATCATTTTTGATATGCCTGTTTACATTTTTGTGACTAAATTGTTGGTAAAGATTGAGATGATGACAAAGTACAAATGGACATAAACCAGACTGCACAAATTCTTGGATGCATCCTTCCGCAATTTGTTACTAGATTTGAAAATATATTCCAACATTTAATTCCAAATGTACATATGTAACCAAATGCATTACTCGTCTCAGAAAACATATCTAACGATAAAACCGATTTATTTCTTTCATGTTCATTTACCAGGCACACTATTTTCAAAGCGTACGATTACATACTACTTCATAGCAAAGAAGCTCGATCTCTGCGGAAAGCGATAGCAATGTACGTTTTCACTGTCGGGAATGTGGTACAAAAATGGACATAAAAGATTTAAGTATTATCACTGAAAGGGAAGCCAAAACTAAAACTCTAATCCATAACTTGTCCCGTTCTGACAGTCTGTTCAGTAGCCTTGTAGGAGTAAGCTGTTTAAAAAAAAGACATGATTAAAATTTCAAAGGGACAAAACTCTGAGAAATTTACAAAGAGTTATCTTCTCTTCTGATGCACACAATGTCATATCCTGGTAATATGCTTAGTTAAAATATCTTCAACCGTGTTGGAGTAGTATGCCAGACATATTATTACAGACATACGCATGTGAACAATGTCTTACCTTCTTATCATAATATGCCCCATTTCTAAAAATGGGCATACAAAAAAACCTTATGTTTGTCTTATATATGACATCATTATGTGACACTCTCTCCCATTTTGAAAGAAAATCATAAACTTATAACATTGCGAGACCTCTAGCTCTAACCAGACATTTAGGAGAAGATAACTTCAGTAGCAATATCTACTGGGATCCAGCTCTTGCAATGAGTGACCAAGGACAAAACCTGTGTGAACATTGCATAAATTTTCTTAATTTGGTTTAACAGAGGCACTTAACGGTTTTGCTAACAGGAGAGAGAGAGAGAGAGAGAGGAGAGAGAGAGATAGAGAGAGAGATAGGTCATGGAGATTATCAAATACTTTCCGATGACAAAATCTAGACATCAGAATCATCGATACCCTCAATTTTACTGGTATATAGCTTTCTGTTATTACTAAAACAATTTTAATATCGAGAAATTTTGCTCGACAAATATCCAGTTAGCAGTTACTGCAGCTAGGATAAGTGCCCAACACACAAAGGGTTACCCTAACAAATATGTAAATATCGCGAGAAAAAAACTAACCATGCTTATTATCTTCGAGCCATGTTTCAAGATCAACATATGAAATGTTATGCAGACCAATTAATTCGCCATATCTGTCTAAAAAGTTGCAGATAACGGCAAAATTAGGGTCATTGTTGCAGATTCCGTCTGATGCCGACGCCATGTTGAATTTATGCTAATGAATCTAAAAATATTCTTATCATAATCGGAACATAAAAATGTATTAAACACAAAAATTTTAATTAACAAAAACGATATGGGCATCAGTTAATTATTGTAATTAAAGGCGGTTGCTCTTATGAAAATAAAACGATGAAAATTGCACTTAATACTAAATTCGAAACTGTGGCCAATTTATCGATATAGTGACCTTGAACTTAGTGTAAACAAAAAGAATAGCCTTCTATAGTCTGTTTCTTAATTCCAGTAATTTTGGTTCTCGTTGTAGTTTTTGAAACAGTATATAATTATTTTATGACTCAAAATAAAATATCCGAGTAAAAGTGAATTACATCCAATTAACAATCTGATTTCGTTTTTTATTATCTTAAATGCTAATTATACAATGTTTGAAATAACGTATAACGTATATTGGATTAAAAAAAAGAAGAAAATAATAAAAGCTGATCATCATCATCATCATCATCATCATCATCATCATCATCATCATCAGCAGCAGCAACAGCAACAACAACACCAGCAGCAACGGTATCATCATCATCATGATCATCATCATGATCATGATCATCATCATCATCATCATCATCATCATCATCATCATCATCATTCATCATCATCATCATCATCATCATCATCATCATCATCATCATCATCATCATCATCATCGCCGCTTGACACTTACTGGCGAAATTCAAAACCCGAATTTGCATCGGGTACACTAAAATAAATTGTTCCAGTTTCTGGTCTTATCATGGCAGGTGAACTCACTCTTATTCTTCAGCACAATGATCACTGTGAGTACTTTTTTCCGCCTTGGTTCAAATCCTACTGTGAAAAAAAGTTTTCAGTTGGCTTGCCGAAGATTAGAGATTTTTTGTCACTCCGGTCTCCTCCACCATCACAGACCTGGTCACCTTGCAAGAATCTTGACTGGGGCGTAAGGAACATTTCTATATTCCTCTGATCTTGTATTTCTCTTAGACTACTGATGAGCTTATATATGGTCCGCATTAAAACATGTCAGTCGAATTTAGAAAATCGATACATGATCTAGCAGTTTTTCACCTTAACGTTATCATGATATTAACTTATTTTTAAGAACAACAATGATAAAAAAAAAAAAAAAAAAAAAAAAAACTGGAGCAAATGGTTAACGACTCCTGCACTTTTTGGCAATTTTATGGAAATGATTTGTATTTTTATATTTTACACATCCTCCATAAACTAACTATAAACTTTGGTCGGATAACACAAATACTACGAATCATTGTAATTGTGGAAAATTATTGAGGTAGTAAAGTGATCGAGCAACTTATTGTTGGTTATGGTGTGAAGTTCTTACTTAGTTCAAAATTAAATTGAATTTTTGGTATGCAATAAAAACTATAGGGTCCTTTAAATGAACATCGATGGACGTAATACAAACATGTCTTTTAAGTGCTCTGTCATCTGTATCTTAAAACTGGCGACGATTCTATATAAGTATTTTAATATTTCACCCACTCACTATTTTAATTTACTGATTTATCTCAATATGCAACAAAAGCTGTAACCTGTTTTAATTGCTGAGCACTGTTGGGTTTTTTTTAAAGTGAGCTATGCTTTTGTAAACAGCTGTGGAATAACTACTATTCATTACATAATTTATGTAGAACAATCAAACATAGACATGCCGGTTCATGCTCTAATCACAATCCCAAAAGCAGACCAAAAACTTTGAAACTGACAAGTTAGGTTAAACACGTGAACTTCCACTAGGGAAGTGAGACCGTGTGCTCCGGAACGGTAAGCACCCCTGTCTAGCTAGCTAACTACAACCGCCACATGTAAATAAAAAAAATTGAGAATGAAAGGAACATGAAACTGTGTGACGTCAAATATATAGGATAATTTTGGATACAGAGAAATAATGTTTATCAACAATATTGTGACGACGACTGTAAAACATTTTGAGGGTATCGGTGAGCTTAGGCCTAATATTCCAGAATCAACAATTTATGTACGAGCAGTTTTCTTCGTTTAATTGCCTGGGAGTTATGGATCTTTGATTAAAAAATTTAAAATGGTAAAATTTTCCAAATACATGTTGACTTTTCTATAGTCTTAAAACTTATAATTCATTAGTTTCGTGAATAGTTGGAAAATGGCATGCTTGCGTAACATTTTATTAAAAAAAATTGGAAAATGCCTTCAAATTGTTATTTCCAGATACTTCGTTTCGGGAGTAATTCTCCAAATTCATATAGCACTATTTCATGAAACTTGATGCAAAGTATTAAAATTAACAGGTGTGCATATCATTAACATGAGTTGGTTTGCTCATTTTCCGGGGAGTAATTGCCCTTTGAACATACGTGCAAATCACAAAAAACCTACTGACGGGGGATCCCATATCACCGAATTTGCTTGTTAATTGATAATCTAAAGACAGTTATATTAAAACAGAAAGGAAACAATAAACAGCTTTATTGGAACGCTACACATACATCATGCACATATATAATGGTTTAATTTTAGTATCAGTTTATTCTTATTACATTGGTTATAGCAGAATACAACAATATTAACTCTTTATCATAAAAAATAAACATTGTCACTGCATTGTCTCAATGAATCCGATGGTGATCCTGGCCAAGTGGTCTAACGTCTTTCTATACAGATTACAAAACCCCCCGCTGCAAATCCTATTCGGACAAATCCCAGTGTAGGAAAATGCACTGTTGAAAAAAAATCGATCTTGACTACCGCCAATAACACAGTTACTATATCCAACTCATTACAACCTTGTGGAAGCAATAGGTCCTTGTAGTCCTTCGGTCTATTTCATGAATTTGTCACGTGTCATGTCATTCATTTGTGTTAAATGACTATGAGCACATCACATTAACGCTAGTCTCCACCTACTGCATGTTATCTCATTAATTTTTGTAAAATTACTCAAACTTAAAACATTAGATGGACACTTGTCACTACCTACTGCACGACATGTTATTTCAATATGTTACTTTTCCTAGTACCAACTAACAAGGACTAACGAACAATGTACAATGGAAGAATTTTAATGTCACGGGTGCTTTTAAAAATGAAACCAGATAGCATGCAAACTTGTGTACAAATAAACACGTGCAAAATTTGTTATTGTAAAATGTCATATACCATTTTTTGAATTTAATCATAAAATACATTCAAAAAATGGTATATGACAAAAAGAATATAAAAATGTTCCAATTTAAAATACGACGGCAGAGAACAGACGTGACGTCACGGAGACTTTATGTCATTAAAAACATCGTCACACTTAGAATAGCAAGTACCAGTATCCATGCTGGTCTGATGTTAACAGCACCTGAAATAAAGATAATAAATACTTGTAGACTTTTAACATAATGTAATATGTGAGGTGCGCCAAGCGAAAACTAGGCTTATCGTCTATGACGTAACAATGAGAAAATGACGTCAAAAGATCCCGCATTTTCCATGCCGTAATTTTAGACACGAAGTGCCCTCAAATCATAACGTCGTTCACGTTTGCAGATTCTTTGTCTGAAGATAGTTAGTTTCTGATGACAGCAATAGTGAAACTAGCAAAATTAATAGTTAAGATATTCACAGAATTTGAATAATCGGATATTTAACCAAAGTAGACCATTTCCATGTATAGATCTATGTACAATACATAGCCGACACGACTTTATGTTTATACATTCAAATTTTATAAAATACCAATAACTAAAATATTCGGGACTTCCAAAAGTTATAATGAACAGCTATTCATTAGGCTATCGGTGAAAATAAATAAATAAATAAATAAATAAATAAATAAATAAATAAATAAATAAATACATTGTATTAAGATACCAATCTGTCATTACGTTCGACACCCGTCTAGAGTAGGCATAGAGTTTTAAATAATTTATTGCAATCCCGTTTTACTCACTCCTCGCTCTGACTGTTACAGCGTACTAGTACTTACAAGACAATACATAGTACATAGTATTGTTTGATTAAAATTGTTCATCAGAATTATATGCTTCTTTAAAATCTAAAATTCCTCAATAAGTTAAGCTTGGCTAAAACGTTCAAGGACTGATTTAAGTAACATACATTTTTGTCCCTTCTATTTTTTCTCATTTCAAGATCTTAAAATATTTAGATTTCCACAATTTTGTTCCTAGCACTACTGATGAGAATTATTTTAAACGGCCGTCTAATGCTGCAAAATTAAAACTGTAGTAAGCAAGGCTTACCATGTAAGTCGAGGTTTCATGAAGATTCTCTTAAAACAACTTGAACTATATTCAAAGGAATGAAAATGTGACAAAATTAAAACAAGTTTAGTTACACTTAGACCTATTGAACACATTTTAATAATATGAATAATGATTTCTGTATTTACCTGATTGACTCCGACAGTGCATGTCACCGGATAATACGCCAGGACATCGAGTACAGATAAGATCCCTTACACAGTGATTAGAATTGGTACACACACTGTTTAATGCTACTGTTCCTGGTCCTGTTAATATATCAAATCAGTATTAAAATATATGGTTGATTATTTGAACAATAAAAATTGCAATGTTTTAGATTGTACAACAAAGCGCACTATTTTTACTATTTTTAACATGATAAATTAACAGTGTGTAAATATAAGTGTAAATACGTGTAAGGTTTCGCATGCTACGCCGGAGGTCAAAGTGTAATAGGAGGGAGGGAAACTTGGAAAAGCCACTTCCTCAGCGAAAGCGCCGGCTAAGGATCGAACCCGCCCCATCCGGATGTAAAGCGAGCGTTCTATCACAAGTCTGAAAGATCTAGACCAGAAAGTCTAACTCGGCCCGCTACAAAAGTACATGCGTTTATTTGACGTACCTTGTGAACGCTTAGACTTAAATTTGCTTAAAGTCGACAGCAAGGCCGCCATAGTATTTCAGTACAGAAATAATTAATTGCTCTCTCTCTCTATTATTCAAAATTCAATTCTGAATATATGGTCAACCCAATAACCTTATCTAAAATGTTCATCGAGTCGAAAACAACTGTTACAAAGCATACTACTGTATTTCCATAAATTGAGTGCACATGGTTTTTATTATTTATTTCTTTTAATTGAAAATATTTCCAATAAACTATCAATAAAATGCACTGACCTAACCAGATTATATTTTTAATTAAAACCATTATTGTTCAGTTCTCTTGTACATAGAGAAATTTTGCGAAAATTTTGGAAAATTGATCAAGTTTATACACCAATTGGGCCTCATTCAAAATTACATCAGGGCATTTAGAGTCAGGAAGTTCATTGTTGTTCGGTTTTTTCCAGGTGTGATCATCATGAATATTCCAATTATGACATAACGTTTATAGTTGTGTCAAGTAAGAAGGTACAGAAGGGATAATTTTGACATAATCGTATTTGTTTTGTTAAAAAGTTAAAAAATTGCTCTATGTACAGAATTAAGTTCACTTTTTCATGAATGAAAAATATTTTTTCCTATTCTGTCCAGGCATGGGGCGAATTACATTGCAATGTAATGCATTACATTACAATTACTTTGACAAAAGTAGCATTATATTACAATTACAATTACATGTATTTTGGAAAGTAATGCATTACATTACAATTACTTTACCAAAGTAATGCATTATATTACACATTACATTTCATAAAGAATTCAAACATATAAATACGATATGTTTCGGATTCAGAATTTGAAATTAAAATGTTGGGTTCTTTTTCTATAAAGTTCTTATGTTTTGATTTTCAACTGTTGAAAACAGGAGTATATATAGTCAATAAGTGCATGTATAGATTCTTTTTGCTTTGGGTCATTCAACTGATATTTCTGCTGTTTACCAGTAGGTTTTACAAAATTTGTCAAAGTTGATTGTTCATCTATGTCAGGCTTTTTATTATCCGAATATACATTTCTGTTTTTATTCTAAAATTAAGATAAAAAAAACAGAGATGCTGTAAGGAATTTTTTCATATTATATGTTTTTATTTTTTATTTATATTATTCACTGAATGTTTCTTAATTACCATTAAATCAAAACAATAAAAGGAGTTTATAGGTATACAAACTAATTAGTGGTATTGTCAGGTGTAATTTATAAACCATACCTTTAACAAATAACTTCTTTAATCATTAAAGATAGGTTACCTTAATAGCATATAAAAAGGATTACAAAAAAAAAAACCAATTTCTTGTAAAAATAAAATTGTTTTCATCACAGGTTATCAGTCAAAGCAAAATTACAAATTATTGTAGTTACTGAAACTTATATTTAGATATGTTGCAAATTTTAATGTGATCTTTAGACTTCCAGATAGTACTAAAAACAGCATTTGCATTTTGTTTTAAAATGTATTTTTATCCTTTACGTTTGTTGGAAATTCAAAATGATCTGAAGTATACTAAGTTTTTAGCATTTTATATAGTTTTAGTATTAAGGTTGAATGAATAAATTATTAGTTTGACAACAGTTCACAGTTACAATTTTTCTAGACATCGATTTTCATATTTTATATTAGGGAAAAAAGTAGCATGTAGGTACTTACTAGCCCTGAATTGTAATGGTAATAATATCTAACATTTAATACAGAGAAGTAATGCTATGTAATGCCATGTAATGCTTAAATTACATGCATTTTTGTCTATGTAATGCATTACATTACAATTACATGTAATGCAAAAATTATGGCATTACACATTACATGCATTACTTTGAGAAAATGTAATGCATTACAGGGCATTACAATTACAAATTAGCATTACCCCATGCCTGATTCTGTCTGTATATTTTGTATTAAGTTTTGATAATTTTTTTGTGAGTTTGTCGGAAAATACGACTTTATTCTTGCATTTTCCATGTGCACTGAATTTGTGGAAATACAGTACTTTTTAGTAGACACAGACTTGTGTATCGAATAATTCAGACACACTTATTTAATACCTGGTTATGGTCTTGAATAGTTAAAATGCAAATATAAACACTATACAACAAACCTTGCCGACAAAGATAGGAGCCAGCCCTGTAATATCCAGTGGAACACCTGCACACGTGATCGGTACATTCACTGTTTGTAGTTGCAGTAGCTGTCAAGATAGAATAGTATAATGGGGTTCGCCGCTGTACCACGTGATACCTTCTAACGTGTCTGCGAAACGCTTGTTTCCAATGGACATGGAATCGCACAATATGACGTTTCCCGTAAAACGACGTTATTCCGGGAATTTGTGACGTTGACGTTTTCCAAAATGTTCCGCACAAACGTTAAGAGGTATTGACCACGTTGAACAGCGGCGAACCCCATTATAACACTTTGTATATACAAGGAGTGGATAAATCAACATCAGAGGAATACAATTATAATGTGGATAAACTGTTATAGTACATCTACAAATATAACTGGTACATGTCTTGCAAAAGTACTAAAACCACACTATAAGGTTGTTGAATGTTGACACTTTCAAAGGGTATACAATCCTTAAATATTCGCCTGTTATACTGTAGATATATAACGTCTTACACCGTGATCAATGTTTCCTTTCTGACCCACTAATACAAACCAAGTGATTGCTTACAACAATCAAAACAAAATATTTTCCCAACGTTCATTGATTTCATCGTTTTGCAAGACAGGAGGTACTTACCCTTCCTGAGCACCCGGTCTCTCTTTTCTGGTGGAAGTTCACGTGTCTAACCTAACTTGTCAGTTTCAAAGTGTTTACTTTGCTTCTACATGTAAATAAATTATAATTTGATAGCGAATTAAGTGTATAGTTGATAAATAAAATACTTACAACACTGATTTGCAGTCGAACATTTGTCTCCGATAGCTCCAATAGCTGAAATATGATATGCACTTATAAATTTTACACTGTCATTGATGGTTGACATGTAACGTTGCAATATAAGTAACTTATCATATTAAGTTAATTGTTTTTGGGAAAGGGTTCTAACGGCGTATTGTATTATATAACATATATATTTTACAAGACTGACAATACCATTTTGAATTTATTATTAAATGCATTCAAAAATTGTAACATAGAATTTAATTAAATGTATTGAATGATAAATTAAAAAACGGTATATGACAGTTCCATTGACGATTGATGTCGAGAATTGTTCCAGAATTGTGACATCCCATTATACGCTACAATTATTTATCCTATCATGTTTATTGTTATGGTTCTAAAGCACAGACGCTTGATACGGTAAAAATACTATGTCTCTATCCTTTTACCGTATCAAGCGCCTGTGTTCTAAACACATATTGCATTTCAATAGATCAGGTAATGATACTAATTTTAAGTGTAACTTCCCTGGTTGAAATTCCCGAGTCTAACTTAGCCAGTTTTCAAAGTTGGGATCGTTATATGTACATAGACTAGTATGTTGTGTTTATTGATTATTTCAGGGCAACTATATTTCCCTATAAACATTATAAATTTTATTTTATATTCAATATTTTGCCATGTTAATCTGCGACTTTGAAGTCATGGTATACTAATATTCTAAAACCCATCATTTGTACTGTATACTCCAATACACCATTTGCGCAAATAAATTACATATTATACCAGTTTTAATTTTACAGAACTAGACATCCGTTTCAGGATACAATTCCCAATCAGTAGCTCTTGGACCAAAATAGTGAAACTACTTTTTTCAAGAAATTGGAAGGATACCAAAAAGACCAAAATATATTTATCCAAATTTAGCTAAGGAAATACTTTGCATGAGGGAGTATATCTTAGTTTTTGAGGAATTTCAAATTTTAACTAGCATCAGATTTAGATCTAATTTGTCAGTTTCATAGTTTTTACTTTGCTTTGGGATTGTGATTTGTATATGGATTAGTATGTATGGTCCTTTTACTTACGTCTTCCACAGTAGGATGTTAACCACACTCTATTTTCACCGCAACCACAAGTTCCAGTTGGGCAGTTAGTGACACCGTCGTTATACATATAACATTTCAGTCCTGTGTTAGCGTCACAGTCATCATTAGATGTACAGGTACCATCGTTAGAAACTAACAAAAATATATAGTTATTTATTCATTTGATATAATACCAGTCTTAATTTTACATAAATATCTGAAAACAGAATATCATTATCAAACAACAGTAATGTACAAATATCGCACTGAATATATTTAGCAATGTGGCCATACCCGGTTCCGTTCAATTTTGGGTCTTATAATCAGAGGTTACGAGTTTATGTTATCATATTCCTTTCATTAATTTTTATTTGTTGCTCTTGCTTTGTTTGCTTATTACACAGTTTCAGCTTTTTCGTTTTAACAAAATAGAACATGGGAATGCTATCAATGAATTGTTTATTCAGCTAGTCCGTGTACATGTTTTAAAATATAATATAAGACCATGAAATAACGGGTTAAAATTTGCGTACGAAATGTAAAAGTGTCAATATCATGAGGATCCGCCTAATGTACCTAAACACACCACTTTATTAGACCATGCCAGTTTTTGTCCGCTGGTGGGTAGGTTTCGGGACTTCAAACGTAAAAAAAAAAAAAAAAAAAAAAAAAAAAAAATTCTGCATCGAATGTATTCTGTTTGTTTCTTTTTGAGGCTCAATTCAATCATTTTAAGGTTTAATTTATTTCACAATTCTGTTTTGTTCTTGTTAAAATTACAATTTGTTTCAGTTATCATGTTTTATACTTTGTAACAATTGTTAATACCATATGTTCATTTTTTGACTGTTTATTAAATGCCAAATTCCATAGTTTTAACACAAGAGTTTCTTTTTTTAGTTTTTGTGTTTTTTTACCTGATAGGTAGGTAGGGTTTTTTGAATATAGGGTGGACGCTTAACAAAGAAAAAATGGGTACTGCCTTGGTGATTTCTGGATACATTTGCAATTGCCAAATACTAGTGCATGTTTTTCAGCTACAATAATTCCGAACTATTGGTTTTGTCCGAGACCTTCCTGTTAATTTAAAATTTAGATTGATACTTTTGTATTTACTTACCTGCATCTATTTCTGATAAAGTCACGGTCAGCAATAATGTTACAATCATCTCAAAACATTGAATCCCCTGAAAAACACAACACAAAAAGTAATACTGAACAAACATTTAACACACTTAATGAATGTGATGCAACCTTTGAATAATTTGGTATATGAACTGTTCTGCCTACTTTATCTATGGTAGAGTTATGCGAACATTACTACAGAACCCATCAAATTAATTGTCCCCTAACATAGAAAATAGCTTATTAAAAAAGATGCTTATGTGAATTATAGAACATTTTTGTTAAGGATATGCATGCAGTTTACACGAATGATTAATGTTTATGTAACAGTTAAATAGCATACTTCCCTAAGTTTAACTCAATTTGCCAGTTTTCAAAGTCCTTTTTAGGATTTAGATGTGGACATGGGCGGAATATTTGTGGGTTTTTTTAACTACAATCCAATACTTACCATTTCAAAACAAAATTACTCTGCAGATTATTTATAAAACGCAACCTAAAATAAAACAAAACATCTAATGTTATCATAAACACGATACTTTTCCTATATGCAAACGCTAAACACGGGGTTGGACATTTGAGCAAAACACATGACAAAACAGCCAAAAATACGGATGTTTGAGTGACGAAATAGTGGATATTTGAGCGACAGAATTTTAACCAGTTTGAGCGAAATTTCAAATGTATGGTTGATATTTGAGCGGCATTTTTTCTTATAAAAATAAGATTTCATCTTGCTCATGCGTGGCGGTGGAAAATTGAGAAAATATGAAAAATGTCCACTAGGACCTGTGACCGCACAGAACATTAGTTTAAGTGCATTCTTCAAGTTCGGTTAGTTTGATGGGTTTCTTTTTCTTATTGGTTATTTTAAATACCATTAGATACCAATTTGTTTTTTATTATTTGCCTGCATAAGTAACGAGTTCCTACAGTAATCTCAATGTGTTAATGTGTTATTTTGTTATAACCTGCATCTCATAGGCCCTGTTCGAAGGTTGATAACTTTAATCAACTAGTTAATAAAAATAGTTCTTGTTTAAAAGGATAAAAAGTGATTGAAATTCCACAAAACTGAGCCTCACTGTATTAAAGTATCGACTTACTAATGATACAGTGATTTTATTGATGTTTTCGATTTGACTAATCAAACTTTGAATAACTGGACAATGTATTCGACTCCGTTTGAAAACGAATCACGAGACTTCACATATTATATTAATTATCAGATATAATATTAATAATAATAATTATAAGTTAAATAACCAATGTGGTAGCTCAGTTGGTAGAGTGATTTCTGCTTAAGTGGGAAGAGTTGGATTCGAACTCGACCAGGTCTGACCAAAGACTTGAAAGTGAGTAGTGACTGTTCCGAAGTTTTGCCAAGCACTCGGCATTACAAAATGATAAAACAGGGTTCTTTCGGATGGGAACTTAAAATAAACGAAGTCTCGTGTCACGTTAGTGTATTATGCCATCAGCGACTTCGATTATAACTGATGACGTCTCGATATAAGTGAAATAATCTTTACTTGGGCCTTTTAACACGATTTCTCAACTTAATAAGCTAGATAGTTTTCTGTAAAATGTTCTAAAATATTTATAAATATATTATATAATATTATTATATTAGTAATATATTATGTACAATGCATGTAAAATTAACAAAAATGAACTCACCTTAAACGATGCCTGCACAAAAATACAAATACAGCTTACGAAAGTAAAAATTTAGTTTTGCCGTTGTTTAGGTTACAGCATGTCTCATGTTACCCTATGTCAAAGTAATTTTGTTGTGGTCTTTTGTCTTTATCGAGCGAGTTTGAAGTTGTATTCGGCTGATTCCCAGATGAAATTGAAACTTTTTACGCAATACTATTTAGATCCGATCAAGTGTTTGACAGGTTAACAGTTTTTGTTATTTTTATTTTTATTATTTACCAATTGAATGCTTTAAAGTTCATATTTCAAACGTTTGAAAAAGCGCATCCAACTTGAAAGCGAGTGATATAATTTTCCCCCTTTTGTTTTAATGAAAAGACAAAGTTGATAAAAGTTAAATGCAGTATAAAAAAACTCTTAAACAACTTAGATAATAAACTCTTTTGTTAACTTCGTGTAGATCTTAAAAAAAACGGGTTAATATTATGAGAATATGAATGTGGAAGAGGCATTATTTACGAATGTAGATATTGGTATACATTTTATAACAGGAAGATCGCGGACTGACTTTAGCCCATGGATACCTGTCTATGTTCAAATCACATATGTAAAAAACTTGAAAACTAGCACTATAAGTTAAACACGTAAACTTCCACCGGGGAAGGGAAGTCGAGTGCTAAGCTTTACCCGCCACATGTTAAATCAAAATAAAGAATGAAAGAAACATTCGGCTATTGGATGTCAAATATATCAAATAATCTTTATAATAAATAATTATAATAAATAATAAATTTATTTGTTAACCAATGGACACAAAATGTGCACATTTGCTTGCTAATTTGTTGCTTATTGATATTAAAAAGAATGTATGCAGAATCTTTATATATCTGTAGAGAAATTCAATTCCACACAGATATATTAGTATGTTTTGATACAAAGATGACGTTATATCACTTAATCATCCTAAGTTTAAAGACTGTGAATGTCATCTCACCCAGTGATCTTGAAATACACGGTACGACTGATTCTTCAAGTTCTGCCTAATATCTGGACGTATTCCTCAATTATGAAACCCATGAAATGCTACATTTAAAGTTGTATGCAGACGTGATGACTTTCTATGCAAAAATATACCCAATTTTACCTGCTTATGGTGCATATTATTTACAATTAATACGCTATGGTAGGTTGTTCCCACTACGGGAACTTTATACAACGAAGTAATTTGTTGACATGGATACTGCACGCCTAGGCTTATCAAGGTCCTCAAAATTTTGTTTTGACCGTTATCACAAAATTGTAAAAAGTATAATGTTTATATTTAAAATACCATGGATATATTTGACGTGACATAGTTTTATGTTGCTTCCTTTCATTCCTAGTTTGGATTAGTGTTGCGTATATCTAGCTAAATAGGAGGTGCTTACCATTCTCGAACACCCGTCTTCTCTTCCCTTGTGAAAATCCACGCGTATGCCAGAAATTAAGTTTCCTTAGGATTGTGATTTGGACTTTTTTATCAGGACATTTTCCTACGTGAGCTCTTAGATTTTACTCGATACCGAAGAGATAATATGCTATAGCATTACGAAAATAGGTAAGGCACCAGCAGTAATATATAAACACTATTTGCCCTAGATATACTTGACATCCAATAGTTCCACATCCTTCCATTGAATTTCGATAACACGCGGCAGGTGTAGATAACTAAACAGGAGGTGCTTAGCCTTTTCGGAGCACACGGCCTCACTTCTCTGGTGGAAGTTAATGTGTTTAACCTACTGTGTCAGTTTTAAAGTTTATACTTTGCTTCTTGATTTTGATTTCGACATAGATTAGTATGTTGGTAAGCCTTAGGGAAGGCATAAATTGTTAGATCATGTTATCTCATGTAAAAGTATAAAAACATTTGATTTTTCTACACTATAAATCGCTATCCCCCATTCTTAATTAAAAAAGTCTTAAAGAAATTAATCACTTGTCATTCTTTTACAAAAACGGTAAGCATAGATACAAATATCTGTTGCTGAACAGCGATTCTGGTTATTTTGTCAAGCATCATACGGATTTCAAACAAAAATATACTGAGAATACCATCATCAAAATGTTAGAGATTTTGATAGATAACATATTTGTTGTGTTTGGTAATATAGTTTGTACAAACAATCGGTATACCAATGGGTACAAACTGTTGCTTGCTTGCTGATTTGTTTCTTTCTTCTTTTGAAGCAGAATGTATGCAGAACCTTGTTAAATCTGGAGAGAAGACTGTCGCCAAATCATTCAACTCAACATACAGATATATAGATGACGTTCTGTCTCTTAAGAATCCTGAATTTGGAGACTATGTTAATGTCATCTATCCTAGTGAGCTTGAAATAAAAGACACGACTGATTCCTCAAGTTCTGCTTCATATAAGGACTTATACCTGAATTATGACGCTCACGAAAGGCTACATTCGAAACTTTATGACAAACGTGATGACTTCAATTTTTCTATTGTCAACTTTCCTTTTCTATGCAAATAAATTGTTGACTCAAGAATATTGCAAGCCTAGGCTTATCAAGGCCCTCAAAAAGTTTTATGGCCGTCATCACAGTATTGTTGACAAGTTTGATGTCTCTGTGTCCAGGATTGTCCTGGATATATTTGACGCCCCATAGTTCCAAGTTTCTTTCACACAATTTCGATTACACACGTGGCGGGTGTAGCTAGCTAAACAGGAGGTGCTTACCCTTCTCGAGCACCCGGCCTCACTTGCCCGGTGGAAGTTCACGTGTATAACCTAACTTATAATGCTAAAAGAAACCATAAAGGATCTCAAACATCAGAATGCTGTGACTATATGGAAGCTTTTAACATTGCAGATGTTGTCAGACTTCTCTTGTTCACATTTATTTCAATGGTAAAAAGCAACAATAAAACACTTGACCAGAAAATAAAATAAAAATAAACGTTTATTTTTAATCTAAGGAAAGAAGATGAAAAACATCAAATATCAGTGTGACAAAAATGTAATAGTACTACCAGGTAGGTAAGAAGTACAAATCGAGGTGTTACATAAATATATATGATTATATACAACTGCGATGTTTCGGTGCATTCCACATTATACCACTTTTAATTTTACAGTACTTGACGGCCGTTTCGGAATACAATTCCTCATCAGTAGTGGTTGGATCAAAATTGTGAAACCAAAATTTGTTTTCAAGATGCTGAAAAAATACCCAAAGGTCCAAAATATATTTTGCAAAATTTAGATGTTAACAAGTCCTTTTTCTGAGAGTTAAAATATTTTCAAAATTATCGACAAAGTCTCTAAGCAACATGACAATGACTATACCAAAATGTTAGCGTGCATCGCCAAATATATCCATCAACTTCAATATGTATATACATGTACTACTAGATAGATAAAGTATGTAAGTATACTAGTATACTTCTTATAGTTTGATAGTTTGAATTGCTCTTCTCTCCTACCCGACTATATCACATTCTCTTAAAATACTACAAGTAGTCACCACTCTTGTCGATTCAAAGTAAGAGTTATACTTTTTACAAGGACAGCCTTAGTATCACAATGTTTATCAGCATGCGTAAAATACGAAAGGCTAATTAAAATAGCCCTATTAAACTACACTATATGAAGAGAAGTAATGTACATGATATAGGTAAGACCGAAATCCAAACTGTTATAAGCTTCACAGAAACAGTGCCTGGAATATAAAGAAAAAATATTCTGCAATAGAAATGCAACGCATTAGACTAAATAAGCTGATTTAAGTACATGTACTTCCATAGTGCAAATTATTGAAGATTGAGATACAACCGGAGTTTGTAAACAGCGGGCATTTTTATGACTAGAGTTTTTCTAAACAAAAACAAATTGTCAGAGCATGGTAGGAATTCATCGAATAAACAGCGAAATTGATCGAAGGAAGCTTCTGTTTTACAATAGATTATGTAATCTTAACTATCACTCACATACAAAACAGGTTTTTCTATACAGATTACGGTATATCAGAACATTACCGCTTCCGACAATAGTAACATGGCTGGCTTTATTCCGGATATAATTAGACTAATACAGAAGTACTTGTTATATGACCACCTGAAACTCTTCGTAAAAGAACAGATTATTCCCACCAAAATACAATGGAAACAAATTGTTAACACAGCTGTATACGGTCGAGAATCTACACTTTGGCTTCAGAGAGTTACAAACGATGATAGTTTAAGTAGATTTAACCAACTTCACTCCTCTATAAAACCGTCGCTTGTTTGGAAATATCCGACTAACAACAAGGAACTACAGGTAGCAAGATTCGTCTCAAAACTTTTGACTGTACCCCCACAACATAGTGTCAATGTCTGCTACTTATGTGACTCGATATATAGTGACCTACTGGAACACATCTTAAGCACATGTTTATCTCTGAATGCGATTCGAAATCTGTTTCTCGAAAAATTAACAGACGACTTTCCAATTCACATATCAGCTTTTCTACTAAGCTGTAATGAAACTGATTTTACGTTGGTACTGTTGGGAAATAGCGAAGGACTAAATTTAGAGCAACCCCATCTTCATCGGTTTACCACTGCCTGCTACTGCTTTGTGAAACAGATGTCAGCCACATATATCTCCACCCTAAATGCAAGGGGGTAGATGGTCACAGGTGTTACTCAGACATAATATATTATGCGTAAATATGTAAATATGTACCATTTATTTATTTAGTTGTTCTTGTGTTAAACTTTTGACATTTAGTATTATACATGTATATATGTTAACACATATGTTATAATGTAATATCTCTTTTATAGAGGAAATAAATAATGAATGAATGAATGTATTTGTTGTGAAGTCCGTTGTTGTTGTTTGTGTTACAATTTATCTTTTGTTACCCTACGTCAACGTAAATGTTGTTGTTGTTGTTTTTTAATTTTTACCCAATCGACGACCGAGTTTGATGTTGTATTTCACTGATTGGTTTAAGTTCTAGATAGCTGAAATTTAAACTCTTCGCACAAAACTGTATTTTTTAATTTATATTTTCTTACTATTCGAATCTTTTATCCTCCCAAATCTAAATACATTTGTTGATCAACAAGTACTGTGACCTTGCCGTTTGACCTTTAATTTGAATATTCAAACATGCATACCCATTGTATAATTTATGGACTATATTGAGTTGATATATAAGTATAGATGATAGTAATACCAGGTAACGGGTGTTTATGGCAATGCAACATAACTTACATGAATCACACAGTCTATTAGCCCAACCTAATATTCAAATTAAAGGTCAAATGGCCAGGTCCAACTTGACGCACTGTACATGTTTTATCTAAATTTGGTGCTTTATTAATTTAATTTTTGATCAATAATTTATAAAAATAAAGGGGATATAACGTTCTCGATAAAAATCATTTTAAAGTTATGTATAAAGTGGGGTGTTACGTTACTTGACAATATGTGAAAATTAGCACCTTAGAAAAATTGTTCAAAACTGAAAAAATCATATTCCTTTGTTTGACGTTTAACCTTTTTGAAAAGCTTTTAATATTCATTCAATGTAAACAGTGTGACTACTGAAAATTAACTTTTTAAGACTTTAATATTTACCCGACTCGCTCCGGCAGTGCATATCACCTGATGATACTCCAGGACATCGAGTACAGATAAGGTTACGATCACAGTGGTTAGAATTGGTACACACGTTGTTTAATGCTACCGTTCCTGGTCCTGTATGTCAAAAGTCAAATACGCTTTATTACGTAATCTCAATATTAACTGGCCTGCTATTTTTACTGACACAATTGATAAAAATTGGATTGGGAAATTGATTACATAATATTTCACTTTAATGTCTTTAATTTATTTTCTCTCAAACCTTTAAATTCATGGCAGGATAATAACCGTATATACATATTTCCGCATTTATTCGTGTGATCATTCACACTGTATAGTTTGATTATTTATGAGCGTTAACGATGTCTTTGTAAAACTACAATGTACTTTTACCTATATCATTTTTTCCTCAGATTTGTTTTTATTATTAGCACATTTTTTTATATTTCTAAATCATTCGGGTGGATACTGAACCTAGAAACACGTGAATAAGTCAGGTTGGTTTCAACATAATTCATAATGACCTTGTTATCCCAAGTTTAATTACACACGTTGCAAGTGTAGCTAGCTGAACAGGAGGTGCTTACCTGGTGTTTAGCTTAATTTGGCAGCCTCAAAGTTTTTACTTTGCTTTGGACATGGGTTGCTTTGTTTGTTTTGGATCTTCAAACTTTCTTAGAAAATTAGAAATGACTATTTATTGGAAAGAGCATATTACATATTATACAAGTTTTAATTTTACAGCCCTAGACGGCCGTTTCGGACCGTCTCGAAATTTTTCTTCAAGATGTTGAAAAAATACCCAAATGATCAAAATATATTTTACAAAAACAAGCCAAGGAAATACTTTGCATGAGGGAGATTATTTAGTTTTGAGGAGTAAAAACAAGGAGAACAATAAATTGATGGTGATTGGACTAATAATACATACAACAAAATACATCATTGTACATTATCGTTATGATTTACGCACAAAAAAACAAAATAGACAGAGGAAGAACGCACACAGTAAGAATGGTACAGGCGTATTGCATTGGATAAAGGAAGACACGGATGACGTGAACTGGAGAGACAGGTACTTAAAAGATCAATGTTTCGGAATCAATTGTCAATTGATTGTCAGAAAAATACTATAATTGTCTAAATTTCCTGCAAGTTAAAATTTGAAATTTCTCAAAAAACTAAAGTATACTCCCTCATGCAAAGTATTTCCTTAGCTTAATTTGATAAAATATATTTTGGTCCTTTCGATAGCTTTTCAACATCTTCAAAATAATTTTGGTTTTATAATTTTGGTCCAAGCACTACTGATGAGGAATTGCATTCCGAAACGGCCGTCTAGTGCTGTAAAATTAAAACTGGTATAATATGTAATTTCATACATACAACAGACAAAAACTATGTAATTATGTATTATCGTCAGAGATATACCATTTTCTATATTTACTGCTAAAATTCTTTAAAAACTAAGGAATACTCCCTGATACAAAGTATTTATTTAGCTAAATTTGGTAAAATATATTTGGGCCTTCTGCTTATCTTTTAAAAATTTAGAAAAAAATGTTTTAATGATTTTTGTCCAAGCACTAATGATAAGAAATTCTATTTCGATACGGCCGTCTAGTGCTGTAAAATGAAAACTCGTATAATATGTAACTAGAATAAGAACCTTTAGAAGCAAATAAGTGTGATATCAGATATCTTAATGATATATTAGACTATATCTGGTAAATGCTATGTGGCATACCTGGTAGACAACGGTAGGATCCAGCACAATAATACCCTGTAGGACATCCGCATCTATGGCTAACGCACTGACTGTTTGTTACTACGGCGGCTATAAAACAAAATGAGGAAGATAACTCTCACAGAGGATCATAAATTGTAAAATTATAAATTTCCAAGTACAATTCCAATACCAAACTTGACCTAGACAAAAAGATTTTAAGATATTTGTGACGTACAAACTTTTCCTGTCGGTAAACTCAAATAACATCCATATTGTTGAACTAAAATGTATTTTTTGTAGAATCAGTATTGCTCAAGCTCGGACCGGATTACTTCTATGCATTGTGGATCATTTGTAAATTTAACGGTGTGTAATTATTACTTGCTGCACTAGTCGCTAATTTTGGAATAAAATTCATCATCAGTGATAGTGCTGAAACCAAAATTTTAAGAGATCTAAAATGTTTTTTGGATGTTGAAATGAGAAAACAGAAGGATCATTTATTTTATCCAATCCAACGAAGGCAATACTTTAAACGATTAGCTTTTTGCTTAATTTTAAAAGTAACTGTACAACACCAATACGGACCAGTTTTTATTTTGTCTAATGTCCGTTTGAAATGGAGAGATGTAATAAACGAACGAGTCTTGGAAAACAGTTATCATCAATAATAAAGATGTTAAATTGAAAATATCAACCAAAGATTCACATGTATATTGATGTAATCATTGATGTCAATTTGTATTTATCAGTTGTTTTTGGCAAATCTTGTATACTTTTTGCTGTGATTTAGGTTATTTTCTGGAATAGTCTTGTCATTGTAAAGTAGTTGTTCCAGGGAGTCCGATTCAACGACGAAAGAAGGTTATCGCATGTAACATTGTGTCTGGTAGGTGGCTCTAGTGCATGCACGTTCATACTGAAGGGTTATACTATCTGGTATTATTTATCCTCTGCTATTATTGCTGAGAGTTTTTTATGGCCTTTTTAAAATTCCAAATTTGAACTATTATCATTTACCTGTATCGTTATTTTCGTAATTTCTTCCCGAACTTTTGTACTTTCTTATTTGTTACTAAGACGGATTTCAAGATTAAAGATTTTTTACCTAGTTACAAAATAACTAATTTGAATGTGGCTAACAATATGTTACGCAAATACAGTTAACAGTTGTGTTTGTAATTGTCACGATCTGGCACTGTCCTTTATGTACAGAAGTACAAAAGTACTAATAGTGACTAAGGCCTATTCGGGTCATCTATAATTGTTCTTTAACCAATTTAAACCCTGTTGTATATAAACAAAGGCAAACAGAAGGATTACAAACACGTTTAAACAAAGGAAGGCATTTTAATTAACTTGAACATGTTTAACTCTCTAACCTAAGATCCATATCATAACGTAACAATGTAGTATTTGACAAGTTTTCATTCACTGTTCACAATTTATAAAAGTATTATTGCTCGTCAGTCAAGACGACAATACACAAATTAAAAGTTTCGTTAAGACAAGAAAAATTGCGATTGTCACAACAATGTTAAATATTCCCACCGAACTCACCCCGCATTTTCAATAACTACTGGGCTATCAACATGTTAAGCATTTGTTATTTCTGATTGTCTCCGTCAAAATTTAATAAAAACAACGATACATCGTTTTTCATTTGCAAGCCTGGGCTTATCAGGGCCACCAACAAAGTTTATGACCGTCAACACAGTATTGTTCTCTGTGTCCAGGATTGCCAAGGATATATTTGACGTCCCATAGTTCCATGTTCCTTTCACTCAAGTTTAATTACACACGTGGTGGGCTGTGTAGCTAGCTAAACAAATGCTTACCCTCACGGAACACCTGGTCTCACTCCCCTAGTGGAAGTTCAGGTTTAACCTAACTTGCCAGTTTTAAAGTTTTTACTTTGCCTCTATAAATTCTGATTCGGACATGGATAAGTACGTTTGTTTGTTATTTCCTCATGCCAGATCTTCAGATTGGTTTTATATCATATTTGTCGCTTCTTATCAGTTAAACTGGTTTTCTTATCAAATAGAAGATATTTAGAGCACACTATGCTATTCCATAAACATTTTGTTTTGTATAATGAAGATTCCTCAAATCATAAAGTGCTAATTTACTCAAATTTGAGGGAGGCATTGACAGAAGAAGAAAGTCTTTTCATCTGACATAAGTAACGTTCTATTTTTGCTTGAATTCTTAATGGACTGAGTGATCTTCCACTATTTATGATTGCGAGGAAAGAGTTGAGTTGAGTAATTGCGTTTAACGTCCCAGTCAATAATATTTCATTTATATCGAGACGTCGCCATCTATAGACAAAAGTGAAGAATTTCTGTTGTCTGTGCGTTGCTCTGATGGCATTATATAGCAGGGCTCTTAATCGTGTCACGCCTACCGTCCCACGGGACCTCGTTTATTTTAAGTTCCCATCCGAAAGAACCGTGCTTTCGCAATTCCGATTGTTAGTAGAGAGAACAGTCGCTACCCACTTTCAAGTCTTGGGTCAGACCCGATCGGGGTTCGAATCCATTACCTTCCACATACGGAACGAGCACTCTACCACTAAGCCACCACAGTGGTATAGATTGTGAGGAAAGTTCAATACCATTCTAAAGCCACCATAAGGCACTAATACAAAGCTGACCAGAAACACTTGAACAAATCTCACGCACTACTTGGACTTATGTTTGATTGATAACTAAGCAGTCTGTTGAAGAAAAATAACCCTGTCCTCAACAAAGTTGTTAGTTGACATTGATCCTTGGGATATGCACCTGAAGTAAGTATGCAATACATTGTTTCATGTTTGTGTACGTTTGTGCCAGGTTTGATCAAAATCCTTCCAAAGAATTGGGAGATATGGAGCAGATAGGATATTGGAACGGACAAGACACAGACGCATGGAGGGAGAAACGGACAAGTAGATTCTTATATACACCTAAAATTTGTTTGCAGGGGTTGGTTAGTAAATGGCCACAAACATTTCTGATGTAAGGTAAAATAACATTCAACCGAGTACGCGCATGTCCTTGCAATTGGTGGTTCCCTTGACAAACAAACTGTTATCCTTCAGTAATTCTTTATATTTTACTTATTGGTATTACATTGTATATTCACATGAAGGGATAGGATATACTTACTACATTGGTCGTTATTGACACAAGTTTGTCCAATAGCACCTGCAGCTGAAATATAATTAAAAAATACTCAATATTATTAAACTAGAATAATATATCAGAAAACCGAACTTAGGATGATTATCAAACATTTAAAAATCCACAACATGGAAAACGTATTTTGATAATCCATATGCATGTATGAATTATTCCCTCAAATCTATTCCATTTATGTTTTTTTATTGTCAGACCCCTTAATAACGCCAAAATTTGACATAGTAAATGGCTGCAAAATTCCTTTATTTTTAGCGTACTCTTATATTTTGGTTGTTAACATGCTCGTTTGTTTTCAGGTGGAACCTGTTATTGCCATGCCCTTTTATCCTTCATGTTTTACCAATACACATCAAATAATTATAAATATCTAACGTTTCTATAGTAACCGTGTAATTACTTACGGGTTACACAGTAGGAAGTTAACCACACTCTGTTTTCACCACATTGACACGTGCTAGTAGGACAGTTAGTGGCATAATTATGATACATATATCGTTTCTATAGCAACTGTGTTAGTACTTACGTGTTCCACAGTAGGATGTTAACCACACTCTATTTTCACCACAGCCACAAGTTCCAGTTGGACAGTTGGTGACGCCATCATTATACATATAACATTTCAGTCCTGTGTTAGCATCACAGTCATCATTAGATGTACAGGTACCACCGTTAGAAACTAACAAAAATACACGTATGCACATTGTGAATACATTTAATATACCTAGTATATTCAGACAAGATTGACCTGCCAACTTGACCTTTTATTAGGAATATTCATATAGGAGGGTCCAACCAATATATGGGTAGTGTAAGGATTTCTAGTTAATGCACTACTCCAAATAAACATTTAAATTAAAGGTCAAGCGGTCAGGTCAGTGTTGGTTGCCTGTATATAACGATCGATATCAATAGATAAGTTGTATAAAAAATGTTGATAATTACATATTATACCAGTTTTAATTTTACAGTTTATAAGTGTGATCTCTGTATCCAAATTATCTTTGATATATTTGACGCCCCATAGTTCCATTTTTTTCATTTCCAATTTTGATTACACAGGTGGTTGTTGTAGCTAGCTAAACGGGAGTCAATTACCATCCTAGAGCATACCCTCTCACTTCCCTGGTTGAAGTTCACCTGTTTAACTTAATTTGCCAGTTATCATAGTTTTTACTTTGATTTGTGGACTGTGATTTGATCATTGAACGGTATGGTTGTTTTTATCATACTTCACTTGTTACCTTAAAACTACTACTTCCTTAAGCAGTTGTCTTGTCTGTAGTTTATATGAATGTGTTCAGAAAAGTCTCAGAACATTTTTTGTATTCTATGCCTACAACATTGTTTAGCTTCAAGGCATCTCGTGGTTTGTCTCTGGTCTCCTATCAAAATGGATATTGAAATAAAAAACAAACATACTTATCCATGTCCGAATCACAATCCAGAAGCAAAGTAAAAACTTTGGAACTAACAAGTCAGGTTAGACACTTTCACCAGAGAATTGAGGCTGGGTGGTCCGGAAGGGTAAGCTATTTGGTTTATACCATTAGTTTTGCTTACTTACTGAACATTGTTCATCGCCTTTTTTTTAAACATTCACAATTAATTTCATTCCAGTTAAAGTTTAATTCTCTATTGTGTTGTTATCGTAATTTTGGGAATCTATATAATTCAAAAACAAACATACTTATCCATGTCAAGTATAAAATCTGTACGTATAATGCTAATAGCTATTTATAAACTTCTGTATACATACCCGAATATACCTCGACAAACTTCAGTATAAATACCAACGTGATGGAAAATCCCCAAGGACATAAACCAAGATCCTGTAATGATGATAATGTAATAATGAAAACAAACTAATACACATTGATCAATCGTAAGTTTCATAGTTACATATTATATGCTTCTCCTTTCATTGTGTATTTATGCTATGGTAGACCTTGTTTCCACTACGAGAACTTTATACAACGAAGCAAGATGCTTACACATAAATTGTTGACTTAGGGATATTGTCGTCATTTTAGTATTGTTGATAAGTATGATGTCTCAGTGTCTCGGATTGCCCTGGATATGTTTTACGTCCCATAGTTCTATGTTCCTTTCATTCTCAATTTTGATTAAACACATGGCGGATGTAGCTAGCTTAACTAAAGGTACCTATCCTTCCGGAGCACCCAGCCTCACTTCCCTGGAGGAAGGAAGTTCACTTGTTTAATCTAATTTGTACGTTTTAAATTTTTATTTGCCTCTGGCTTATCACTAGGACAGGGATTAGTATGTTTTTTTTTTATTCCTTAAGCGGATCACACAAACATCAACTTTAAGTATTATCGACAAAATAAAACAAACAATGCTGCTCAAGTCAATCACTTAAATAACTTACATTTGTTAATTTGGTTTTGATAACATTAGATTCTGTAAGTAGCGTCATTCCTCCGACTTTAATTTTTGCAATTGTCGGATACAGGAACAAAAGGCGATGATTAAAAACGTCTTAAACTACGTCGCTAATCATTTGACTGTTTGGCGTGCATGATTGCCTTTCACATCCAGATTTTAAACGAAACTCATGACCCGCGCTATAGAGCTATGCCAGTAAATCCATGGCTTACTTAGGTTGTTCATTGTTTATTATACTTTATGAAAGTCTTGGAATCTGATTGACCAATACGTATTTTGCTTAAATTTAATGTTATCCTGTGATTTTAACATTAATAACACCAACTGGCAACACTTAGTAAAAGTTGTAACATGCGTATACCGTTCTAAAGCAACTGTTTTTAAACATTAGTCAACAATGTTTGTTTGATAAACTTTTCAAACATCTAGGTAAATGGACAAGCATCTATTGACAATGAAATTTCTCAAGGGTGAATATATGGACTGGTACCTATATTGTTACTACATAATTTCACTTCGATGACATATTAAACAACACCAATTCTCTGGGCGCGATTGAAAATCTAGATATAATGTTTACTATTTGACAGCATTGGCCTAAATACACATTTACCATAACCTGTATGTACCGATTTGACGTCCTGGGTCTTGTAAATTTGTTTTTGATATCAAAGTTGGCATTCTGTACAAAATCGTACCAAGAAATAGAACATAGCGAAACAGAATATGGACATTCATATTAATGGAACATATTACTGCAGTCGTTATAAAGGCCATAAATGAAAAGGTTACCCGCGGCTTCAGGAGCACCCGGATTCCATTCACTGATTGAAGTTCCCGTACTTAACATAGTTTGTCAGTTTTCTGAGTTTTACCTTGCTTTTGGGATTGTCATTTGAGCACTATCCAGTATGTTTGTGTTTGAAAATCACACATGTTACTTCAGATGCTTCAAGTTCATAGACTTAACTGCTTAACTACACTTAATCACTTAACTGTGGCTCCCCGGAGCTGCTGGCCTCACTTTTCCTGTTGGAAGTTCACGTGGTTTACTTAATTTACCAGTGTTTACTTTGGTATTAGGCATTGTGACTTGAACATAACCCGGTATGTTTCAACTTTGTGTTTAGAAATAACAAAATAACTTACCATTTTAAATATTTTCTTCACCTGTTAGATTTCTGAAGAATCTGTCTGAACTACAAAAGGTATAAAGTAAAAACAAGAGTGTAACATTCATAGGGACAATGATTGAAACCTGCAAAGGTCAGTGTTAGGTTTGAAGAAACGATACCCATACACATACAAAGAATGGATCCATGCGCTACGAAAAAAGTAATATATGTCCTTGATTTCACGCTTGCCTTGTAAACAAACTATCATATACATATACCATTTCAAAATTATCCATTTTAGTCCTGTCATATAACACAATTTGAATTTAATCATAGAATACATCAAAAAATTGGTACATGACACTTCTGTTGATTTCTGATCAATGAGCTGAAATCTGTTCAATGTATTATTGTGATTATATATTTTTTTTAAATGATATATGACAAAAGAAATCAAACATACCGGTCCATGTCCAAATTACCGTCCAAAAACGCAACTTTTAAAACTCAAATTATATTAGTCAAACTCGCGAACTTGCACAAAGGACGTGAGGCCGGGTACGCCCAAAGGGTAAGAACCACCTGTTTAGCTAGCTACATCCGCCAGATGTGTGATCAAAATTCATCGAACTGTGCGGGACGTCAAATATATCCAAGTAATTCATACTTATCAACAATACTTAATTACGGTCAAAAAACGTTTTGAGTGCCTTGATAAGCCTAGACTTGCCAAACAATTCCGTATGTGTATTAAATTCTTTGAAATCTTTGTTTTATAAATTTTCAAAATAATCAACAATCCTATAAAGGAAGGAAAAATATCATATTATGGCGAATTTTCAACATGGTAATATAAAATATGTAAAATCGTTCTGATTAGAAAAAAATATATGTTCCTACCTTGATTTACGATCTTCAGTAATTAACACAAAAGTACTTCGTGTATTGGTAATGTACTAATTATGCACGAGAGTATTCTGTGTTGTTCAAAATAACGAGAAAAAATAAGGAGACAACAGTTTTGTTAGACAGTTTAAGTTTTTAAGTTAATTTAGTCTTTTTGTCTTTTAAAAACGGTTTACATTGCATGAATATTTAACGCTTCAAAAAAGGTTAAACGTCAAACAAAGGAATATTATTTTTTTTAATTTAAAAAAAAAAACTTTTCCAAGGTGCTAATTTTCACAAAATGTCAGGTAACGTACCACATTAAACATTACTTTAAAACGATAAGCATCGAGAACACGAATAAAAGTTTGTTATATCCCAAATAAAAAAATCTTTAAAAAAGAGTTCCAAGTCCGTTTTTTAAGATTTTTTTTTTGGAATACTGATAATAAAGATTAAAATAATGAAGCAAATTCAGATTAAAACATGTATTTGACAACAGCAAACACAACCAAAATACATGAAACAAATGATCGATTAAAACACGGGACATGATAAATATAGATGTAACTGGAGCCGTGGTTATAAAACTACCGACTTTGAATGGTCACTTGGTTTTATAAAACGATTTGCCTCAATCCATGTTCGAAGTCCGAGATGAGTTGGACAAAACACTGTAATTAGACTTCTTAATTAGAGTGTTTTTCATAGGTAATAGTCGTTAGTGCTTATTCATAGGACGTGTCAATACTATATAATAGAACTATTATAAGCGGCCAAGTGGTCTAGGGGTATGATTCTCGCTTCGGGTGCGAGAGGTCCCGGGTTCGACTCCCGGCTTGGCCCACTTTCTTTTGCTCAACATAAACACTATTTAGATGAATGTTGTTGATTTATTATTTTTTAACCCTTTTAACTGAATTACTTGCGGAAAAAGCACCAGGATTACCTCAACGTGTTATACATAAACTGGTTTGAGTGGTCTATATAGGAATCGCAATGTATGTCTGTCCGTCTGTCTGACCGTGTAACATCGTGTCCGAGACAGATATCATAGTTGCTTTGGGCATCTGTCATAAAACTTGATACAAACACGCTCAAATATCATTTTAGGTTCATATCTCCCTATTAAAAATTCTATCAATCAAGAAAAGCTTTTGTATTGGGTATCAGGTTTTTGTCACTTATTGTGTTATTGTGATTTATGTTTTTGCATTGTCCTCTGTGTTATTCTTTCATCCGTAACAAAGCAGAAAACTGTATAAGTTGCGTGTTCTTTCTTTTACTTTCTAATATGTTATGTCTGTCTACAAATCCGAGGGTGCATGGATTCTAATCAATGTTCAATCTGTATTGTGTACTTCGGTTGTTAAACACAGAATAGATGATTTATTGTTATCTTAGTTTTTCTATAACGAAAGATAAGAATTATTTTTAACGGATTTAAAATCTATAATAAAAGCGCATTCGCAATCCAACGGATTCAAATATATTATATAATTAAATAAAGAGGAAACATGGGGGTTTATTCAGGCGAGTCTTCAGTTTGGTATTTCCTTAAAATACAAACATTTCTTGTAACAACCAAAAGGAAAATATTGTTCGAAATTTATCTGGCCCCAGATTCACAATCAATCATTAACTAAGGTTGTTTCTTTAACTAAAATATGATAAATTTTGACAATATATTATGGTACAACAAATAAAACGTTTGGACAAAATTTTATTTTAGCTGTAATAAGCTGTGATTAATCTTCAAAATGAGACCTTAAATTGCTGAATATCTTAAAAATTAACAAAGTTATTACAGTATCAAATTTGCCAGATTTAAGTTAAGGGAAACGTTAGTTAAGAAATGATTGTGAAACTGGGGCCTGGTTTTAAAATAAGTGGGACGTCCAGGGCCTACAAAATACGTTATACCGTACAGGTGGATACCATGTTCAAACTATAACCAGTACCAGTCCAAAGTCGGGATAATTATACTCAGATGTCTTAATATGTGTTCAACGTGACGCAGTTTGTCTTCTAGTTTCATATCTTCACGTCTTAGTTGTGTGACGGATTTTTTTTACCTCAAGTTTTTTTTCTTGTCTGATAAATAACATATACACAAATATGAATTTAAAATTCTGAGATTATATTATGACTTAAGACACGTAAACAAACACAAACATTATGTAAACAATTTTAGCATGTTATATTTAGTTTGTGTAAATTTACTCAAGGTGTATGTGGTGTTATTGTGTCTGATCATTTTAGTTACTACATTTTTACATATGCCATGTTCCATGTATACACTTTAGTGAAGACTCAGCAATATGAAGCTACCACAGCCAACAGGTAATATAATTTTTTTTGTTCAAACCCTAGTCAGATTCTTTTTCTTGTATCAAAGCAGTGAGTTCTGGTAACGTGGGGAAACCAGAGTATCCAAAGACAACCACCAAATCCAGAATTAACGAGTTTACATTACGGTGTTTAACTGCCTGTCAAGATTCTTTCACTTATATCAAGGCCACGAGTTCTGGGATAGTGGAGAAAACCGGAATATCCTAAGAAAACCCCCGAATCCCGAAAAAGCGAATTTTTAATCACGGTATTTAAGCCCCATTCAAGATTTTTTTTTCACTTATCAAGACATTGAGTCCTGGTTAGTGGACAAAACAGTTTACCAGATAAAACCACCGAATCTGGAATGAACGAATTCATAATTACGGTGTTTTATCAACAGTCAATATTCTTTAACTTATATCAAAGCAGTGAGTTCTGGGATGGTGGGGGAACCTGCGTGCCCAGATAAAACCACCGACCTCCGGTAAGCGAATTGATAGTGACTTAAGATAGGGAAAGTTTATATTTAAATAAGCCACATTTAAAATAGAAAGTGTACATGACATCTGTATCACCTTAAGTACATGATGGTCTTAAAAGTGACATCAAGTTACTAATAGAAACTAAATAATTGGGTCATGGCGATATGATAAGGCGTAAACAACCAAAACATGTTCTAATACGGTTTGTAAAAGGGGCAACGATAAAAGACAGTGTGAGTGTAAAACTGCTAAAAAGGTATGTGGTAATTTATTTTAAGTATCTTAATACGAGAAAAGTGATAAAAAGGCAGATGACACCTTACCCCGGAGATATACATGTACATGTATTTTCTGGGAGAGATAATTCTAGGTTAATTTCATATTGTTTTCAATTGTAGTAAAGTTCACAAAGTGTGTTCACGTGACATTCTTATATAAAAGCGCTTATATACTGTTGTAATGTGCCGAGTTTCGTAAAAAAAAATATATATATAATTAAATAAATTTTAGAAAATTAAATAAACACTGACACATCGTTTCAAATATCGCACATTGCATAATCTTAGGAAGTTGTATATGATACTGAAAACCCACCTAATCATCTGGAGTTTTTAATTTTTGTACATTGTATGTGTATTTTCTAGGAGAGATAGTCGTGTTTTTTCATATTGTTTTCAATTGTTGTTAGGTTCACAAAGTGTGCTCACGTATTATTTTTATATAAGAGCGCGGATATACTGTTATAATGTGCCGTGTATCTTCACAAAAAAAAAAAAATAATAATAATAATGAACAAATTAAAATTTTTTTTAAAACTGGCATATCGTTGCAAATATCGCACATTGCATAATTTTAGGAAGTTATATAATGATACCGAAAACCCACCTAATCATCTCTCAGTAAGGCAATACACTGGAGTTTCAATACCCAACGAAATGAAATATATAATTTATGCGACTTTAAACTTTTAATAAATTGAATTTATTCATATCACAATATTTGCGGATTTGTTAAATAATGAATAATATAATAACACATTACAAACTGCATTGATTAACTGAAGTAGTAAAGCTGGTATTTACTGACTGGTACCAGGTTAATTGGCGAGCTTTAAACATGTCATTAAAAACCTTGTGTGCTGAATTGTATCATTACTGGAAAGAAAAGGTAATCACATTAAATTCGAAAACCAAATTCGATGAAGATTTTGTATTTAGAACAATAACATATTCACAAAATTCAACATTGTTCCACAATATAACATGAATGCGTATAAATGATGCTACTTGAATGACAAGTACCGCTTGCAAGAACGTTAAATTCGAAAGATGCTTTAGTTTAAATAATAACATATACACAGTGACACATGTACATTGAGACATCAATAAATGTTTTTTCTGAAAAAAACCTACATCGTCCTACAATACAACATGTATGTGTATATAATGCTGTTGCTTGAATGAACAGTATTGCTTGCAAGAACGCAATCGTCTGTTCGTAATGCCATGTGTTTCTTTTGAATTACAACTGAAAAGTAGCACAAAAGATGTACTTTAATTTTTTTGATTGCCACCTTGGTATTTCCAAGTCTGCTATACAATAAGTTTTGACCGACCAAAACCAAACTAAAAAGTATATTTTCAATATTTTTACATCTCTTGTCTGTTGTTAAGGTTCCAAAGCGTGATTTTATATATGTTTTATAAGTATATTCTGCTTAATATTATACGAGATTAAGGAACCGCCGGTTTCGATGTTTAATTTTGACATATTGCATCCCAATCAAACTACGCGAACTATTCATTCGAAACACCTGTGTATGTAGTTTTATTACTTTGCAACATTTCACTGCTTTATTGAATTAGTAGTTGATGTCAAGTCGCTTGTCATCGATTGTACTAAGTTGTATTGAAGATTTCACATCGACTGACTAGATGGACATCTCTAATAAAACCGGATATGAAAGCTATTTGGTTTATATTATTACCTGTAGCTCTGATCCATCACACAATATTCTAAACCCCGACCAGGTCTGACCAAAGACTAGAAAGTAGGTAGTGCCTGTTCTTTCACCAAGCACTCGGCATTACGAAATGAAAGTCACGGCTCTTTCGGATGGGAACATATAATACACGAGATCCCGTTTCACAGTAGGCGTGACACGATAAAGAATCCTGCTGTATAATGCCATCAACGCAACGGACAGTCAAAATTTCTGCACCTTCACTGGTGGTATCTCGATTTAAGTGAAATATTATTGACCCGGACTTTAAACACCATTACTCAACTCAATTTTCTGAACCTTTTTATGTAACTATTAATATGTCAGTAAATAACTCTAATATTCGTATTGGTTGTATTTTGTTGCCATAGAAACCATGTCATCTACAAGCACGTTACTTGACGGTATGATAGAGGAATCAGCCGGAAAATTCCAGATTATACTGATTGCCATTATACTGGGTAGTAAGCTTCCGATCACATGGAGCATGCTGATGATGGCGTTTGGTGGTGCCATTCCTGAATGGTGGTGTCACCCATCAGATCTCAACACCACGTCACCGCTATACCAGTCTTACAATAAAAGTCATACGCTGAAGGTTTGCTCCATAACAAACGTCACTGAGAGGTGTGATGGTTTCACCTTCCAAGAAGACATGAACACAGTCGTCAGTGAGGCAAGTTTAAGTCGTGGTATATATATGCAATCAACATTGACCTGTCCGCTTGACCTTTAATATAAATATTTATTATGAACGAATTTTTATATATAGGGTTTACATAATGAGAAACACGAAGCACGAACAGTGTTCATGCCTAATACTAACCATGTAATGGGTTGATTCATCTATATGATAGGTCAAGCGGATATGTCAATGTTTTTGACTATGTATGAATCAAATGTTCAATCCGTGTGAAGTAAAAACAAATTACCTTCCTGTATATTGACAAAAGAATCTGAGAACACTATTCTAGGCTATATAATGTCAACTGTGATTAGAAATTAAAAGAGTGAATTTTATTTGCAACAATTGTCAAACAAATAGCCTCTAGGCATATACACTTGTATCTGATATAAAAAACACTCTATACTTAAACATAACACAAGATTTCCATCTTCACGCTATCCAAAACGTTGACCCCCTTTGGGTTTTCTTTGTTTTTGACGTAATGCTGTGGAATTCAAAAACACAACATATACTATTCTTTTCTACATGTATTCTGCTAAAAATAATGCTAAAACGTCCGTCATTGTCGTCTCTAAACCGTGTCACAGGACCTAAACTTTATGTGACCATTGCACTTTCTGACATGGCCACAGTCAACTGTGAATGCTGATCCCGTACTGAATTTCGGTAAAAGTTCTGATTGGCTAAAAGTGAAAGTACATAGGGATAAAGATTCAAACAATCAAAAGAAGATTGTTTGTTTGGCGTAGTTGGTCTGCCTTCAACAGATGATTTAACTATGTGCATATTTAAACTTGGCCTTTCATATTTGGCACGTGAACTCGGCATTTACCAGAATACAATGTCCTACAACTGCACGTGTTTTGTTTGTCTTTTTCAGTGCGGTAGCTCAGTTGGTAGAGAGGTATATGGGGGTAGTGGGTTCGAACCTCGACCGTGTCTGACCCAATACTTTAATCGGTAGTGACAGTTTTTTCGCCAAGCACTGGGCAGTATGAAATTAAAGCCACGGTTCTTGGGAACTTAAAATAAACAAGGTCCCGTGTCACGGTAGGCGTGGCACGATAAAAAACCCTGCTGCTGTATAACATCAGCGCAAACACATAGGCAAAATCTCTACACCTTCTCATATAGCGGACGACGTCTTGTTTTAAAAATGAAATGTTCTTGACTGGAACGTTAAACATCATTACTCAAATCAACCAATATTTGGCAGGTGTATTCGTCTTTTACCAGAATACAATGCCTCACAACCATACGTGTTTTGTTTGTCTTTTTCAGTGGACATTGGTATGTGATAGAGACTGGATAACATCTACTATTACAACAATACAGATGGCTGGACTACTGACCGGCGGGTTCCTCTCAGGCCACCTAGCGGATTGTATAGGGAGGAAACCCACTTATTTCCTATCCTTTGTCCTCATGACGATATTCAATGTTGTGGCAGCGTTTTCTGTATCGTGGCAGATGTTTGCCGCTTGTAGGTTCCTGATTGGGTTCGCCACAAGTTGTTATATTACAGTCTTTTTCACGTTTTTAGCAGAATTTACTCCGTCAAAATGGCGACCTATTATCATGTCCATACCAGGATGGCCGGTGTGGGCTGCCATGTACGGTGTTGTCTCCTGGTGGCTACACGACTGGAAGCACATACAAATAGCTACGGCAGTAATAAGTGCACCGTGGCTTCTTGCTTTTTTGTAAGTAATAAAATTCAGTTCCTCATCTTCCTTTTACTGGCTTATTGAAGATTTTGCCACTTAATGCGCATGGTCAACAATATTACAAGAATAAACAGATTAAAACAGGATAAAACAGCACAGTTGGTGCTGTCTTTATTTGAGATGGTTGTGTACTCGAGTTCGGAATGACTCGAGTGATCCTGCAGATGGTATGTCAGGTGGTAGTCTGTTCCATTCACTTGCTGTCCGGACAAAGAATGCGCTTTTGCGGTGTTGTGTGCTGGCATACGGAATGTCTAGTGTGTTTTGGTGGACGTGTCCCTGTTTGTTGTCAGATAATCGAATAATAAAAGCAATGGCCAATATACATGTATTCCTTGTCTTCTACAGGACGTTACGTCTGTTTAAGTTCTCACGTGTAATACATTTGTATATTTATATTGAATGTTTTGTAACTTAATAACAAGAGCATAGCTAAGAGGGGCGATATACGCTCGTCAATATATAAAATTAAACACAAGATTCGAGAAAGTGGATGCAAAAAAAAAACCCGTAACTGCAATTATGCGGAAAAGCGACATAAAAACGCTTTGACGGGCGAATAAAAAGAATAAAACAGCATTTACGTCGTTATGTAGTTTTCATAAAAGTATGACATCCACATGGAAAGCTGAAAACGCGTGTTCAAACATTAACCCAAATGTTTCTGATTACGTTCTTCCTGTTCTTTTTTCAGAAGTAAGGTATTGAATGTATTGTTGTTGCCAAAGATGTTTCGATGACAAATATCTTGTAACAAGTTTCGACTAGCGACTTTCAAAATGTATAAAGGCAATCGCAACGTATTGTCAAATTTTGGTCACACCAAAACATGTAATAATTAATTACAGATTGATAGCTCAGATCAACTTAATGAACTTCCGGGAATTTGAAACAAATGCGTAGTAAATTTTTCAATCATATCTTTCAGTTTTGTACCCGAGAGTTTCCGATGGCTTATATCTCATAACAAGTTTGATGAAGCAGAGAAAGTATTAATTCGGATATCCTCTATGAACAACAAGCCACTTCCGGATATCAGTGCAATTAAAGCTTTGGCTAAAGAAGAATTCCAAGAAGAACAAAAGGGATATTCGGTGATCGATGTGTGTACTCACTGGAAGCCCGCCAAACATACATTTTTAGTATCTGTAATATGGTATGTCACGTTGTTTGTTGGTTTTTCTGTCTAATTTTTGTTATTAAGCGTTGTCATAACGCTTCATATGGTATGTCACGTTGTTTGTAAGTTTTCCTTTTTCTAAGTTTTGTAATCAAACGATGTAGAAAAACTTTTCTTTGGCGGATTACTGCCTAGATATTTAAAGCTGGTTAAATTTGAAATAATTATGTTCAATTGAGGTACAGCACTTTTGTTATGAACCTTCATTTTAAACATTTAAATATTTTAAAGCGTCTCCTATACTAATGTACACACGCACTCACACGAAGGTAATTGAACACATCGCGTAT